>JAEIFU010001125.1:0-80860 GCA_018904235.1 Lordiphosa stackelbergi | reverse complement strand
TTTTAGCCCGCCATCGTATTCTGGAGTTGAGCTAGGCTGTAGCCGATGATGAGGTGGTTGTTGTTGTGGTCGTCTTGGAGCTGGGACTGTAACAGGAATTGCTAGCTCCACCGGCTGAGGAAGTGTCCACCTCCTGTTTAATGTGCAAGATACCGACACCGTCCGACATATTCGAGAGTTAACTGTCTGTAAATGGACAAGAGAAGCAAAATAAATGCATTGAAAACGAGTGAATACTTGGCGACAAGCGACGGCTTCAGATTGGCGACTCTTCAGACGCACAGTGGTTCAAGATATAAGAAAAATAAAAAATGCCCTCAACGAGAATCCAAAGTTAAAATTCAATTCATATAATAAATTAAAATTAATCATAAATATAGAAAGTGTAATTCTGATCAGTTTAGTGATTGTACGGAATTATATTGGCAAACATGGTTATATTCACCATGTGCATAAAATATTCCGAAATTCGAAAACATTAGTTTAGTTTAGTATATTTGGTTTTTTTATCCCAGTGCATAAGGTTTGTCAAAAGTAGCAATAAATCCCCTGGACACGATCACGTATACTGTACGAGTTTTCTAAAGCACGCATCAGTGAAGAGTTCATTTTCACAACTGTCAAAGGCCTCAAGATGATTTGTTCAATCGAAGTCAGGCAGATTGGTATCCACAACATTCACAAATTCTATAATTTTCCCCATCTTCAAAAAAGGAGACGCAAATCGTCTGAAAATTAGAGGGGGATCTTTTTATGAATTGTGCCGCAAAAATTCTTATGGGTACACCATAAAACAGCGATTAACCAACTGGGTAAGGCAAAACTGGCTATACAGCTCCTCAACCGGGCCAAGCCAAGCTTCTCTGGATCTCTTGGCGTGTGTGCTTTAAATTTTTCGCACAAAGAAAGGGACCTACAGTTTAACGCCGGATCGGACGGCAAATTTGAGGAATTGCTTTTTTCATGGCTAGTTACTTCACATTGGTGGCTGCCACTAAGCTGGTGAAGGTGACCGTATGTGTAAAGCTAGTTTCTAAAGAAAGAAAAAATTTTTATTATTAGATGTTCAGAGGCGGGATCGAACCCGACCTCCCGCCCAGCACATCCAAACCTAACCGCTGGGCCACGACGGCTACAATTGGGTGGAACTACTAATAAAATGCAGGAGTATATCAGCTGGCTTCCGTAAAATCGCTTTCGACATTAGATAACTATACAACTTAGCGTGATCCACGGTGCCCAAAAAACCTCTATACGGTAAATAGTGTGGAAAAATGCATTTTAGCTATTGTCATTCGAATTTGAATTGGTAGAAACTTTTGGAACAAAGTGAGCTTGCCTAAGTAATGCGTATAACCTTCCAGTTGCCCTATGGATGTAGGTATTCCACGACAACATATTATTAGAATGATATTAATTAAATTTGAATTCCATCAACATAACTTAGGCAGCTGCAGCCTTCATCAAGAGATTTTTTGTAGAGAACCGGGCATTTTGGATTTGAGCGGATTAAGTCTCGGAAACCATTTTTTATGTAGCTCCAATTATTCACTTTTGTAAGTTCGTCGTTGAACATGGGTAATTATTTCTAGTGGGCAACTTTTTTTTCATAGTCTCCAAACATTTCATTTTTTTGACAGGCTTTAACCGCAGGTTCCCACCGATTTTAATATAGCTTTTTAGAATTTTCCATTGTGGGATGCAGAGATATGCTGATTACTTTTTTTTTTTTAAACTTTCTTATTGCTAATATTTGATGGGTCTAAAAATAAGGGGTAAGAACTTTCCGAAAATTTTGCTTTTTTCCTTTTACTTTGTGATAAAAATATTTTGCGAGTGTTGAACTGGTGAAAAAATCGAAATTAAGGAAAAAAATCAAATCGCGATTTCTAAAAACGTCCATTTTGAGATTTTTCAAAAAAGTTAGGAGTAATCCTGTTGATATTATAAGTTCTCTAAAAGGTTTCATGATGGGACAGCCATAACTTTCCGCGAAACTCACTTATATAAAAACTTCCAAGTTTGGCTATGGGACAAAAATGTGCGATTCCTATATAAAAAAATATCGAAAATAGCGCCGACCGAGCTTCAGCCGTTCTTTCCAAATGAATTGACAAATACAGCTGAGTCACTAACATTGATGCTGGATCGTGCTCCAGTGACACCGGATGTGAATCATCCGATTTAACCTTTATTCATCAAAGAGGCGAAAAACCGACAATGACTTTTATACTAAAGCAGGTCGTCAAATAGTATCTCCACTAAAGTGAGAAGTTCCATTCACCCAGACGTAACAAAAAATCAGAAGCAAATTCAAAGCATTTTAACCATTGTTCTAAAAGGTTGAGTGTACGACATACAGCTAGGATTTGCGTTTACATGCCGCAATTACAGCGCACCAAGAATTAGGTTTTGAAAGAGGAATATTGAGGATCGCTTAATCCAAGAAGCACGGCAAAAATTGGAACAAAATTATCTAATCTCTTATCAGAGTTTTGTGAGAATGATGGAAAAAGATTACGTGTCAAAAGGTGAAACAACCAGATGGTTCGCGAAACAAATTCAAAAAAGGTTTGTCTACTGCAATCTAAAAGAACTTTAGCTGTCGTTTGAAACAAAGCATCCTGATTTCAAGGTCAGTTTTCATCATTCACTAAAATTACGGCCAAAGCATTGCAATGGAACTCACACAGTATGTTTTGCGTTCTCCATGAAAATGTGAGGCTGATGATAGAGTCAGTTGACTTCAAAAAACTCACAAATAAGAGTAATTATCATTTATCAAAAGCAAGGTTTTATAATCTTGACAATTTGTTGCCGTCAATCCTCGCTTCCAACATGTTATCTTAATGAATGCCAGAAGTGTCCAGGCGTTAAACCGTCAGGACCACCTTCACGAATGTTTGATGAAACGGTTAGTCTAATTGAATTCGGAACTGGACGAAAGCGACAGAGCGATATGCGTCCGAAGAATTTATTGATGAGCTAACATAAAGAATCATCAATCTCAGAACTCATTCTTTAGTATTCCAAAATCAGTCAGAGCTTTATGGAAAATTCCAAAAAAATCTGAATGAAGGAGAGTAACAATGCGACTTTGCTGAGAATTATACGTTTTGTCGCCCCAAACGCGATACAGTCTTCCCCTGGAACAACGACCAATGCGACTCTCGTTTATTGTGGTGTACTACTACAGGAAACAAACACAGTTGCATCACGGATCCATTGTAATATTATCGGATGATGTGCAGCGCACAATACAACTGCATTTTATTGGTTTCCAAAGGAACAATGTGCAGTTCATAAAAGAAAAAGTTCGCTCCCAGCTAAATAATTTATTTCAGCGACGGGCCGCTCAACATTTTCAAGAACGGTACAATTTGCAATCTTCTTGCCAAGCATCACGAGACTTGGAATTCCCAGGCAGTGGCACTTTTTTGGAACGGCGCAATGGAAAGGGCGTCAATTGTACGGCATTGGAGGAACGTCAAAGACGCGGCACGGGCTATTCAAGCCGTAAACACAACTGACCAAATTTTGTGTCCAGAGGCGTTATTTGATTGGGCCAAAAAAGGCAGTATGCAACCGAGGTATTTGCACCTGTTTGCCACCGCGAGCGCAACAGCTGTATTCTGCGTTGAAGAAGATGAGTTGAATCACCGTCCATTTTTCCAACCACGTTGAAAACCGTACTAGGCACTCATTAAATACCATTAGCACATTCCCATCGACATTGACCATCTCATGTTTAAGAAATATTCCTTCGCGATGACTTCGACGTTGTCTCCAGCGCGTCGAAATAATTGATTCAGGACATACAACGTCGACTTAGCTGACATTTTGTCATTTATAACCTACTATGATTTCAGCGTACTGGATCTTCTGATGAGTAATACTCACTGAGTATCTCGGTTGTTCATCATGAAAACTTTAAGGAGAACTAAGAATATCAAGAGGATTACTCCTAATTTTTTTAAAATCTCAAATGGACGTTTTGCCAATCGCGATTTAATTTCTTTTCTTCGCTTTTCGCGTTTCATCCTCGCAATATTCTATCACAAAGTAAAGGAAACATAAGATCATTCTTTTGAACGTTTTTATTTATTTTTAGACCCATAAAATATTTAGCAATAAGCAAGTTTAAAAAACAACGCTATATCTCTGCATCCCACAGTAATCTAAAAACAATATTAAAATCGTGTGTGGTTAAAGCCTGCCAAAAATGAAAATGTTTGAGACTATGGAAAAAAAGCTGCCCACTTCAGAAATATCAATTACCCATATAGAAACACCTTCACTTAATCCCTGACCTTATGATCTGAGTTTATAACTTTGTACGTAGAATTTGATGATGCACGTTATCGAACGCTTTACTGTGGACCAGAAGACATAGGGAAAGTTACTTCATTAATAAATCCAATCATCCTTACGACTTTGAATATCCCCTAAGGATTTTTTTGAAATTGTAGTCGTTAAGGCATATTAGTTTTTATTGTAAACATTTCTAAGTATTCAGTGGATGATTTTGGGATTGGTAATATTTTTTGCAAGCTTCCACATTTGGAAAGCTGTGTTCATAACATAAGTGATATGGTCAAGTATAAAGGGAAGAAGTAGTTTAATAAATTTTGGATTCATTTCATCAAGCCCCACTTTATTCGATTTAATTTTGAGGATACATTCAAGTACGTCACATGAACTTACACACATAAAGCTAAAGTTATTATCACAGTTGGAATTCGGATGAATATTAAGGTACATATATGTCGTAGCTTCAGGTACTACTATTTGGGTGAATTTAGTGTTAAGAGAATTTACGTCCAGATCAGACTTTAATTTTAGTTTGAGTTTACCTATTCCTAAATTTTTGAGTTTTGAGAGAAAAATTTGAGTGTTAAATTCATAGTTGTAATAGTCTCTTTTGGCTATGTTGATTAATTCTATCACATTTGCTTTCAGATTCTTAAAAACTGTGTAGAGCTCATCTGTTTTATAACGTTTCCACCTGCAATATGCAGCGTTCCGTTTGTCTATATGGTGTTTAATATAGTTGTTAAACCAAGGCTTGAGAGTAGGTCTAATAATTTTTGTCTTAACTTTTACACATTTTTCATACAGGCTCCTTCTTATATCGTGCATAAATCGCGTGAATTGTTCGTGAAATAACTCACTCACGCGCGCTTCTCTAGTTTTTATCAAACAGTTATTTCCCAGACCTTGAACCAATGTGCGCTGCTGCTGCTGCCCGATAAAAACCTTTGGCGGATCATAAGCTTAATTATTAATGAATGTAAATGACAATGAAAAATGCAATTAGATTAAACACAGAGGCAACGCCAACAACTACAACATGCGATTGAGCAATAGTGCATTTGTCGGTGATCTCTCTCTCTCTTTACTTTTCAACGCCTCTCTCTTTTTGCTAGAGCCCCCCACACTTGGTGGAAAGATACCGCAAATATCACATATTACAGATAACGGTACTATGCGTGAAGTACCTACACCTAACGGGTTTAAACAAATCACGGCACACAAAGCTGACGCTGATTAGAAACAAAAAAAAAGCGCGAGTAAAGAATAAATAACTGTGTAGCAGATGCAGCCTGGGGTCTGCATTGACTGAAGCTGCAAGATAAGCGCGCTTTCCTTATCACTTAGCCAAGGTGGGCCTGCTGAAAACACATACTTACATAAAATTTGTGTGCCTTAAAGATAGTTTTTTGTGTAATCAGCTGCACCAATAGAGTTACAATTTATTCACACATATTATATACATACAAATATATATATATATTTATTTTGGTTCGAGCACTTTGTTATTGCTTTTGTTGTCTGTCAACATTTTCTCAACAGCTTTAAAATTAATTTAAACTCTAAATGCTTTTTGATTGATTTTTTACAAGTCACAGGATGAGACTTTTTTTGTTTTTATGGGTTTTCTTTGTAGAAATTGAGATTGCATTTTTATAGACGAGACAGCAGCAATAATTAATTTCAATTGATATTGCTTGCAGTAGATAGAAAAATATTTGTATTTTCACTTGTTTATATCCCGCTCATATTTATGGCTGCGTCTGATATTTACTGAATTATAAATAAATATTAAAAATGTGTAATTTAATGCAGTGAGAAGAATCAGACTAAAGAAGAATAGAAACGATAGTAGAGTGGGGGGCGAAGGCCAATTAGAGATGAGAAAATATATAGTGATTGTTACTTACAAATGTCGTGACTGAATGTTCACGGAGCGATGAAATGACTGAATTTTAAAATGTGATCGCAGAGGGGGGAAAATTGGATAATACAGAGAGAACTGGATTATAATCCGGGTAATCCGTACTTCAAGATAAGATGTAACATTATTCTACAAATTTCCGAATCGTAAAAATAAATGCAAACAATATATTTCCTTATCGTACTTCTCGTTTCTGGTATAAAATTTCATGAATACCAATATATTGGGTGGGTTTTTTATCAGAGTAATTTTAAGCTCAGTTTAACAGGTGTTTTGATGTCAAGAAGTGATAGCGCCGATATATAATAAATAAATATATATAAAAACCCAGTTGGTCTATAAAATTGCGAAAATTCGCAAAATTGTATTATAAGTTTAGATTATTATCAAGATTTAATAGTTGGCAATTGCCCCTCGGTAGGAAGGAGGATTAGGCAATCTCGAAATTCGCAATATTTTATAATACGAGAGACTGTCATTACGCCGGGTAAATAGAAGGTGTACATCGAACGCTCCAAAATATCCCGCAATTTGCCAAAATCATTAATGAGTTTAGATTGTCATAAAGACGGTTAAATATATTTAGTAAACGGACGGTTAAATAGGAGGTTTAGATCAAATCGTAAAAAAATAGAGAAATTTGCTAAATTTTATTTCCCTTTTTATGTGAACTTTTTACTTGTTCTCTTTTCTATTAAACATCCAAAGAAACCTTTAATTTTTAACAGCTAGTAATAAATAAACCAATTTAACAAAGCATATTAAGCAACATGGGTTTATCCACCAAAATCTTAAAAACCCTGGAAAGCCTTTACAGCAATAACATCACAAGGGTGTGGGATGGTCAAAGTCTGTCGGAGGGTTTCTCCACGAACCAAGGCGTTAAACAGGGGTGCCTACTCAGCCCTTTATTATTTGCCCTCTACATCGACGATATTACTGAGAAACTCGCTGGAGGGGTAAATCTAGGCTCGCAGCGGTTCAAGGTGCTGATGTATGCGGATGACATTGTCATGATGGCGGAGACCCCAGAAGAACTACAGGAAATGATAGACACTACATACACATACTGTAACACCTGGAAACTTTCTATCAATAGCGAAAAATCGAAAGTACTCGTAGTCCGAAATGGAAGAGGAAGATTTGCGCGAAACGAGAATTGGAGCCTAGCAGGTATACAGTTGGAAGTAGTCAAATCTTTTAAATACCTTGGTGTCACTCTGACGAGCCATATGACCTTCCAAAAGCACGCAGAGCTCAAGAGGAAAGATACTCAAGTGGCAATTAGTAGTACGTGGAATGGACTGCTGAAACGGAAACAAGTGAACATGAGCAAGAAATATAAGATGTACCAGGCGATAGCGTGGGCGATCACTTGCTACGCTGCTCAACTATGGGGCTCTGATAGCTATGAAGATGTCGAACGGAGTCAAAAGAGTCTTCCACCTTCCGCAGAATACGCCTAATTACGCAATCCATTTGGAAACTGGTCTGCCGGCATTATTTACCTATACATTGGACATCCATTTTAAATATGTTCTGAAAACCTTGAACATGCCGGACCGACGATATCCAAAAATTGTCACAAAATACCTGCTGGAGTCAAAAGCACAGTTCTTCAGCCAATGGCTCAAAATGGCAAGCGACTATGAGACCCCGCTGACAATGGAAGACCCAAGCGTGTGGAGATTGGAGCAAAGCAGATTGATTTTTAACATAGACATGAAGACAAGGAGAATGTGGGAGGATCAATCAAGGAAGAGCTCTGGAAGACAAATTTACAAACTTTTAACATACGACTTAAATGAAAACAATTACTTCCAGGATGATATCGGCTGCTACAGAATAATGCAAATCTTCAGAGCAAGAGTAGAGATGCTTAACCTAAACTACCGCCCACACCTGGAAAATCATACAAATGAATGCACACTGTGCAACTTAAGAGAACGCGAGGATATAGTGCACTTCTTGGGGAAATGTCCAATTTTACAAGAGATCAGGGCAGGATGCTTCGGAACACCGTATTTGAATGTGGAGGAATGCATCAACTTGTTGAACGGAAGCAACTGGACAAGTCTAGCAGCATATGTCAGCCACGCTCAAAAGTACAGACAACACATAATGGAAGAAAGTTTCTAGGGAGATAAGGTCGCAATTAATGTAAATGTAGTCCTGTAAATGTCTTGTTAATATTTTTGTCATTGTCATCTAAGAGAAATTGTAAAATTGTATGTAAGATTTGTAAGAAAAAAGAGAAATAATCGGCATTGGGCTGCAATATGCCAAAATATACTTATACTACTACTATTAGGACAATAACATATGTGTAGTCTGTAAATTAATCATCCCATTTTTAAAATGGTTCGCAGTCTTTTTAACATCTGTAAATCTGATTTATTCGAAGTCACTGTTTAAGTATGCTCCTCTCTAACTCTGACCCACCAAATACAACTCTGGGAATACTCTACGCCAGCCCTGGCTGCTCTGTTGCTGAGGTGTATGCCTCTGTGTGTGTGTGTGTGAGTTCGTGTTGTGTGTGCAAAACAGAGCAAAAACAATTGCGCGACAAAAAAATCTAAATACTATTAAATATTAAGTAGTTGCAGTTAATTATTAATCTTGAAACATAAAAGTTATTCCTTGTAGAGTACTTTGTGTATCACAAAAAGTACAGCCAAAGGCAATTCGTGAGTTAAAAGGTAAGAAATTGAGTCACGTATGTGGGTTTAGGTTTTGTTTGTTGTTGTTTTTGGTTTTATCAGCCCATAGCCCCAAAAACAGCAGCCCCTAGTACATATTTATTAACATATTTTTGTTGTTTGTGTGACTTTGTTTTCGAATACGCAATCGTAAGAATGCTTATATTTATTTCGCATTAGATTGAAAGAGTCGCAAGGAGTTTTAGCAGTGAGTTGAGGTCTTTGTTTGTGACTTGTCTTTGTTGAACTTTGCATTTTCATTTATATATTTTTTTTGCAGCTCCCCAGAATGATGAGCCTGCTGGGCCGACCCGATGTGGATGCGGGCGAAGTATTTGTCAATTTTAATCAAAACATAACGTGAGTGTAAAATTAAGAACTAAAAAAGAAATGAAATAAGCAGTGGAATATTGAAATGAATCCAAATAAAACTCACATATTTCAACGTTCGACACACAAAGTAGGTACAAATAGGTGAAGGTGAAGTTAAAACCATTTTCAGCGCCATAAATCAACATATTTGCTAGGTAGTTATTTTGTTAAGGAACACTGCCGACTGCAATTTGGTTTCAAATTTTTTGTTTGGCAGGTAAAAAAAAAACAGGCAAAAGACGGACACTGGAATTTTTGAGCGAAATATACCCCTCTAGGGCGTAAGGTAAAATAAAATTTTTTTTTTTGAATAATATTTTTGTTGGTAAAAATTCACTTTTTGGGGGAAAACAAATTAATTGGTTCATCCAGAGCACAATTCAATTCACATAAAAGTGTAAAATTTACTTTAGAGCGGGAGAATTAAATGTTTGTAATTTTAGTTTTAAAAAACGTAAATTATAAAAGACATTTAATATTTTCTGATAACAGTAGACATTTAAGCAATTGTAATCTCAAATTACCTAAATCAGATGGGATGCACAATTTGCAAAAAAAAGAGTCGTTTTAGAACACGAAATCATTTAAAACAGAGATGGACATGAAATTTGACTAACAACAACAATTAATTTAATTCTCGATCGCGCACATTGCACCTGTTTCGCCTTCAGACTGTGTTTTGAAACACACTTCGTATCAAGGCAATTGCGCCGCAATTTGTTATGCGTCTAAAGCTAAGGTCCCACAGTAGGGTTGTCGAAATATCGGTATCGAATAACTTTAGACGATATTTTTATGAATACTTTTTTTGGTTTTTTGACAAAAAGGAAGGTTTCCTAAGGGCATTCTTTTGGATACTAGTAATATCAGTAATACCTCCCTTTTTGTGGCCGAAACTAACAAAAATACACACCAAAAATATATTCCACAAGTATTCGATATCGAATCGACATCCCTATCCCACAGGCAAACAAAATTTTGTTGAAAAATATACTAAATAGGCAAAAGTAGTAAATTTTTCGGCCATATTTAATTAAATTATTTGCTTATGGAAGCATAGTTTTAAATTTAAGTCCTGCAAAAAGGTATTTTCAAATTCGGTAACCACGATTTCTCCAAAACGGCTGAACCAAAATTTGAAATTTGTACACAACCTTCTCAGATATTTTCCCCAGGTATTAGTCGAACTAATAAAATTTCGAATAACTACCTATTGTTTAAACAAAAATACCGTAATTTTCGGTCGAAATTTCTCTTTATTTTTTCCCAAATTTTCGATTATTCCTTAGGTTAATTTCTAGTTTTACTTCTCCACTAAAAGAATATTTTTAGTTTTTTTGATTTCGGATGAACTATATTAGAGAAATCGTGGTCACCGCCAACACACACTTTTTTTAAGACCTCCAGGAGAACGCCTGCAGGAGCACACCAGCTCAATATTTTTACAAATTATTAGTGCCATTTTTAACTTAGATGTTGCCACTAAATGAATCAATACTTTCGGTTCTTGTAACATAAAATACTTTTCCGTCTTTTTTCGGCCATCTAACTGAATATAACCTCTTAATGTTATCGGCGGGTTAAGCTGTTTTTATATATTCTTGAGCGTTTGCATTGATTCGATCCAGTGTTGTCAGAATATGAGGTGCGAAAGTTGCTAAATTCGCGAAAAATAATTGCTAGAAATAGTTAAAAATTAAACAAAAAACTGGCTAAAAAAAGTTGCTTAAAGCCAAAACTAAAAAAATTATTTTTATAAAAAATTTTTTAATAAAAACATAAAAATGGTATTTTTTAAGGAATCAAGATACTTAAATTGCAGTCTACAAACAGGTCTGGAGTCAGAACTCCCAGATTATTTCAAAGTCCGAATTCCGAATCGCCGCACAAACAATCATAAAATAGATTAGTATTTATCAAAAACTGTCTAGTCTCAGTTTTGAGCTGATCTGAAGGGCAATTTTTGATTTCGTCATAATCAGCAATCGCATCTTCTGTAAATTTTTGAATCTTAAAAATTTAACCCAAAACTGTTGCCGATAAATCAAAAAGGGGGCAGATTTGCTATATCTGCGTAGTCTATACTTTTGAAATATTATTAAATAATAAAGAAAATATAAATTCTTTAAACCATATAAGAATAAAAGCACAAAAACTTTGACTTCTTTAAACATTATCAAAAACAGGGCTGCATTTTTTAACTGTCAACCGAACCTTAAGGGAAACCAAAGTAGAAAAAAAGCTGTTCTACAAAATTAAGGAAATATTGCAAAAATGGTTTTTTATCTGTTCAGACTCGAAATCGTCACACGAAATTATAAAGGATTCTTATTACAAATTCCAAAAAGTCGTTAAAAATAAACAATTCAATCGCCACACACAATATGATTTGCTTTTTAGATCCTAGATTACACGCTCAGAAGATGACTAAAGTTATGTCTGAGTCTTTGGCGCTAACCAAAGTGTTTCATATAATAATAGAAAACCGACTAAATCCAACATGAAACAAATTAAATCCAAAGAACTCTTAGTTTATAGGGCCTTGAAAGGTGTATTGTCATGATTAAAAGTAGCCAAAAATTGAATATCATTTAAAGAAACAAAAAAACAAAAATTTGAACTGACCAGAGATCTAATCGAAACTTTTTCCAAAAAAAAAACTCGAACCAAAAATTTCCCAGCATTAAACATTGGCCAATGTCGGTTAAAACCGCGAATCGAAATTAAAACCATAGTTGGGTTTGCAAGCCTGCTTAAATTTGTAAATTTCGACATTTCTTGGACAGTTCGGTCTACACGTTTGATATACACCAACACGTCCTCAGCTGAAATCTGTTGAGCAATTTATTCCTCACCAATTTCAACGTATTTATTGTACCAAAGTAGTGAATAGAGCTGGAGAAACATCGATGTCTACGTACATCGATGTTTTCGATGTTTTAGCAGTATAACATCGATGAAACATCGATGTTTTTTTAAAATTTTAAGAGTCTGGTGATGTAGCTTACTAAAGCACTTTCTTGCTTGATAAATTTGATAAATTATAAGACCAATGTCCTTTCCAGGGTTTTAGATCAAATATTTATTTTTGAGTATTTTTAAAATTATTTAAATTTTTATAAAAGAACATTAAACGCTCCCAATTCTTTGGCTTTAAGGTCCGACAGGGTCTGTCCAGCTTTACTGAATGTCCTTTCAGAAGCTGTGGATGTTGCCGGAATACATAAACGTTAAGGCAGGGAAGTCGAAAGATATCTTGAACTAAAAGAGGGAGTGTGTGTTCAAATCATGAAAAATTTGTGAGTTTTAATAAGTCGCACTTTTATGATTATAGCATGTAAATAGATATTCATACATAATAGGGTTTGGTCCAATCACATTTTTTGGATAGTTGCATACAGACAGAACCGCAAATTGGTCACCTTACCTTTCGTATGGACGCCAAGTAAATTTGATAAGAAAATAGCGTGGCCGTTTATTGTGTATGTAGGGTTGCAAAACCATCGATTGTGAAAAAAAATCATCGATGTGGCAGCTTAGATAAAAACATCGATGCATCGATGTTACCATCGATGTTTCTCCAGCTCTAGTAGTGAAAGAACCCTTCAGATTGTCCTTAATACTAAAATAAGCCCTGATTTTGGACTTATGATTAATGATTATGCACTAATTCAAAACCAGGGAATCAAACCGAATCGTATTTCGGTTCCGGTTCTGGTACGTATGTTTTGGTAAAATGTTCTGTTTTGGTTTTAATATTATTTCATTATTCGGTTCCGTACCGGTACCTAGATTATTGATAAACGTTTTAAAATAGCTTCGCTTTCTCACCAAAAAATATTTCAACGATATCAGAATTCATGAACCAAGCTTCGAACGAAAACCTTACGTTCGATAAGTAAAGGAAACAGTTTGAAAAGCAAAGCTAACATTTTCCAAGGGATTGAAGCTTCTTTAGAACTTTAGAAGTTTGCAGCCTATAGTCTGTACTGAAGGTACATAGAGTATATTAAGTTCGTGCAAAAGTTTGTAACAGGGAGAAGGAATCATTTGCGACCCTATAAAGTATATATATTCTTGATCAGCAAACAGATCTCAGATATGGTAAGAGATAGTGGTTTGGCATGTATAGGACAAATGCTTCTTATACTTGCAGGCAGATCAAGTATATTTTCAATTTTTGCCACGCCCCCTCCCGCAACCGCAATTTTGAAAAAACGTCATATCTCCCACAGTTTTGTAGATAGATGATTCGTACATTCTAGAGATAGTTAGTCATTAGCAATATGTATCGATTTGCCGAAGAAATGGTAAAGATCGGATGAGCGGTTCTCAAGCTATAATCAAATAAGTGAATCAACCCCGCCACCCCCCTCCCACCCATTCTAAACCAACGCAGCACAATGTTGGAAAGAGAGAGAGGGAGCGAGAGAGAGAGACAGAGAGGGAGAGATTGAGAGAGAGAAACTTAGAGATGAGCGCAGCAGCAGCACTGCAGTCAGCTCCTACTCTAGGTACAGAGTATATTATAGTCGGGCTTGACCGACTTTCTCACTTGTTTTGTTCTAAGGTTATCATAAAATTATGATGAGGATCCAAGAATATAGGATGCAGCATTTTCAAAGAGACTGGTTTCCTGGTTTCTTGTTTTCCTATATCACACTACAAAAGATATGCCGAACCGGACTTTTTTTTTACAAATTAAGTAAAATTCCCCCAAACCTAAGTGTCAGCTTTGCAGTCTAGTTGTTGCTCACAAACTGTACCGGTACAACGTTTAGGTTCTTTTTCGGTTCCAAGAATCGGTTCTCGGATACCGGTATACAAATAATTTCAAAAATCGTTTCTGGTTCTGAGTCTTAATGGACAGTTCTCGTATAAAGGGTAACAAAATAGCTAAAAAATCATTTAAAAATTTTCCAAATTTGTTAATAATAGCATTTTCAAAAATTAATAGCATTTCTATATCCATCAACTTATTAGCTAAAATTGCAAAACTGATTAAAGCTGGCCTGTTCGTCTGTGTATGAACACCTCGATCTCAGAGAATACCTTCGTTTTCACAAAGTTTAATTTATTTCCTTTAAAAAACCACATAAAATACATTAGTTTTACCAGGACCGCACACCCAAGCCCTTTTTTTTGCAGCTGCGATTCGCGGTTTTGTATCAAAATTATCCACGTCGACATTGTAAAGAAATATTTCATCATATTCTGAAACTGATATAGAAAAGAGCTAGCTTAGAGCCGCGCAACTATGTAAGCTTTTGGTTTCATTTTTAAAGTAATTCTGTGTAACAATCGACTAACGATATTTGATCTCCTGCTTATTTCGTTTTCTTTTTATTATTCTGAATGCCTGCCCTCTACTTATACTCACATATTTCATTTTATTCAGTTCGCTTGCCGTTGCCACCAGCGGCGGCTACAGCCTGTACAGTCTCGGTTCGGTGGACTCCACCCTGGACAAAATCTATCACACCAAGAGCGATGAACTCTTCCTGATTGAACGTTTATTTGAGAGCTCTCTGGTGGCCATTGTGTCGCAACGTGCGCCGCGTAAGCTCAAGGTGTGTCATTTCAAAAAGCAAAGTGAAATCTGCAATTATTCCTATGCGAACACAATTCTGGCCGTGAAACTGAATCGAGAGCGTTTGATTGTCTGCCTGGAGGAGTCACTGTACATACACAATATACAGGATATGAAGGTGGTGCACACCATTCGAGATACACCATGCAATCCATTGGGGCTGTGTGCTCTCTCCTCCTCGTCGGAGCATTGTTATTTGGCCTATCCGGGTAGTGTGACAGCGGGAGAGGTGCAAATCTTTGATGCCATTAATTTGCATGCCAAGACCATGATACCAGCACATGATACACCACTGGCGGCCATTGCCTTCAGTCCATCGGGTACGGAGATAGCCACGGCTAGTGAAAGGGGCACGGTTATACGGGTATTCAGCTCCCAGGATGGCAGCCGTTTGATTGAACTACGACGTGGACTGAAACGTTGTGTGTCGATTGTGTCGCTAACATTTAGCACTTGCTCGGAATACTTGGTCTCTAGTTCGAATACGGAAACGGTGCATATCTTTCGTTTGGATCGCAGTTCAGCGGAGCAAACGGATCATGGGAAACAGTCGTCAAGTGATGATTGGATGGGGTAAGCGGTGTTGGATTTAGGCTAACTAGAATAGTTGTTGTGGGTGTTTCATATATACACAAACCTTTGCACCGATTCACTTCACAACTCCACTCCCACACTTACTCATTCTGCTGATTTACGAGGGCTGCCTTTTATATTTTAAGACTTGTCTTCGTAAAGTGTGACCAGGTTCGGTTTAAAAGATATGCTACAGAAGACAGTCTTATGTTTGGATGAAGGGTTCTACTTTATAATTACCAATTTATTTTGATATTCGATTACATTTTTAAAAATGTTTTCTTATCTAAGATTAGAACCAAAAAAATAAAATATTTATTTCCT
Organism: Lordiphosa stackelbergi; assembly: GCA_018904235.1. Classification (NCBI taxonomy): domain Eukaryota; kingdom Metazoa; phylum Arthropoda; class Insecta; order Diptera; family Drosophilidae; genus Lordiphosa; species Lordiphosa stackelbergi. The sequence goes on along the minus strand of JAEIFU010001125.1, from coordinate 65,067 downwards.
TTTTGATATATTTGGTCCCAAAAATATTGGTTTTTAGAATACAGATTCTCAGAAAAACTCAAAATATCTGTTCCGGTTCTGATTTGGATCACTATACGGGTTCTACTTGGTGTTCCGGTTTGCATTTCTAATCTTTTCGGTTCCAAAAATATTGGTTTTAGAATACAGATATTTCAAAAATTTATAATTTCGGCTACGGTTCTGTTTTCGATGCGTATACGGACTTTACTTAGTGTTCCTGATTGCATTTTCAATCTTTTCGGTTCCAAAAATATTGATTTGTCAAAATAAAACGAATTTTCAATTTCGTCTTATCACACTTAATCTGATTCAATCTGGCTTGGAACCGTTCTTGAAACAGCAAATGTAATGCTTTCCAAGTTCATAGCTAACATAATTTCTGAGATTAGTCTTTAAATCCCCTTTAAACCGGTTGAATCGGGCTTTGAACCGGAAAACAATCAATCACAGATTTGGGAAATAACCCATAACTCTATCCTGAACGACTTGAACATATGTATTGTAAGAATTTTATGATGATTGCCTCAGCGCTTGAGACGGCTATAAGAAACATGTAAATGTAAATTTGGCTATACCAGCCCCAAAGGGGCCAAGCCAAGCTTCTCTCAATCTCTTGGCGTGTGAAAGAGAAATTGACCTATAGTTTAACGCCGAATCCGAACGCCAAAGTTTGAGAACTTGCTTTTTCATGGCTAGATTACTTCACACCAATAACTGGTGAAGGTGACCGGATGTGTAAAAGCTATTTTTTAAAGAAAGAAAAAAACTTTTTTTATTAGATGTTCAGAGGCGGGATCGAACCCACGACCTCTCGCCCAGCAGTCCAACACACTAACCGCTGGGCCCCACACGGCCACACTAAGTAAAAACTTTTTTACCCTCTAGTAACCGACCACCAACGCAGCGTCGACGAATCGTCGATGGCTTCGCGCACGCCATTCTGTAACATATTATGTGAATCAGTACCATTAAGGGATAAAGAAATTTTTACATCATCCGCATACATCAAAACGTGTGATGAGGTTATTACCTGGGGGAGGTCATTTATAAACAGACCAAAAAGCAATATGCCAAGATGACTCCCCTGAGGAACACCAGAAAAAACATTCACTACTTTTGATGGAGTTGAATTAAATAAGACTCGCTGGGTCCGATTCGACAAAAACATAAAGATCCATTCGAGCAGTAATTCAGGGAAACCAATTATTGAAAGTTTATGCAAAAGAAGATGATTTACAGAATCAAACGCTTTGCTAAAGTCAGTAAAAACAACGTCAGTTTGCTTGCTTTTCAATAAAACCTCGCCGGATTATAGAGCTAAACTCAAGGAGATTGGTTGATGTAGAACGGCGCTTCATAAAACCATGTTGAGTTGGAGAAATTATGGAGCTACAAAAGTGTTGCAACTGAGTAGTGATGAGTTTCTCAAATAGCTTGGGGATCGCACATAATTTTACAATGCCAAGATAGTTCTCGATGTTAGCCTTACTCCCTTTTTTATGGAAGGGTATAACGACAGATTCCTTCCATATAGTTGGTAGAAACGAATTATTGAGAGACATTTGAAATAGACTCGATAAAGGTTTACATAAAGAACTAGCGCAATACTTTAAAACAAACCAGGAATGTTGTTTGGTCCAGACGAAAAAGACGGTTTAACGAGCATTAAGTTTTGAAAAACGTCGCATTCCTGAATAACAGGCATTAAAATACCACAAGTATGGGGCAGTGCATACGGATAGGATGAAAATGAGTTATTGGCTGCGGACGTGTATGTGAGTTGGAAGAAGTCTGCAAATAAATGAGCAATTGCCGCATTAATAGTAGCAGTGTCGTTTTTATAATAGAGAGACGAAGGAAAAAATGAAGATTTCCTTTTGGAATTAACAAAGGTGTAGAAAAGTTTTGGGTTTTCACCAAAATCATTTTTACATCGAGTTAGATAATTATCGTAGCACTCCGAGTTGAGCAGAGTGAACTTTGATTTAGCAACAGCATACTTTGAGAAGTCGACTTGAGAACCAGTTTTCTTAAATTTCTTATAGAGTTTAGATTTTAGATTTTTTAAATACGACAGTCTACGAGTAAACCAAGGCGGCTTTCTACTCTCGTTAGATTACAAGACATTTGTAACAGAAATGTCAAGTTCTGCATTCAGTTTTTCATAGAACATTTGAAAAACGGTCTCAGGCGTATAATCTGAATTCAGGAATGACTAATCGGTTTGAGTAAGTGAGCGGTTCAGATGAGGAAAGTTGGCTCTACGAAAACAACGGGTTAATCTAGGCTCAATTGTAGGTACTAATTCAGTTGAAACAATAACCTCAAGGAGTAACTCAAGAGTTGGATGGTGAACATCTTCAGGTATAGGAAGCGAGTCAATTCGGTTAACTAATGGATTAGAGAAATCCAAGGCGAATATTAAATCAAGAAGATCTATCTTTCCGAAGATAATATTAAAAAGAGCAACAAATTAAAATTGTCACAGATAGAGAAAAATGGGTTATTAATATATGCTTAAATGACTTAAATAAGTTGAATTTGAATGTTTCAGAACGATAAAATGATAAGGTACAGATTTTTTAAGAACTTTTAATTTGTGGACCTTTTTTTTGGAAATGCCCAGATGTTAAAAAAATTCATAGTATCACCTTCGGTTCTACTTTCTATCGCTCTACGGGGTATACTTGGGGCTTCCGGTTTGAATTTTCAATCTTTTCGGTTCCAAAAATGTCAAATATTTAAAAACTTCGAAACATCTCCCCTTTGCATTCTTCGTTTTAGCGAATATTTTAAAAATCCATAAAGCATTGTTTTCTTCACTTTTAGACAAGAAATATAAAAGGCAACCCTCTGCATTTGTTCAACTTGTTGTTTGACTATTTCTTTGTTTGTTATGACATTTATCTACTTTTTCTTTTCTTTCATTTTTACAACACAAAACCACCAAAAACCACGAACCTCCAACCTCAACCACCAACCAAATCTCATCCTCTATCTACTCTCTCATGCCAAGTTACTCGTTTTTTAGATTCTTGAGCAAAACGGTCACCAGTTATCTGCCCACTCAGGTGACCGATGTGTTCAGCCAGGGACGTGCTTTTGCTTCGGTGACCTTGCCGGAGGCAGGAGTGCGTCGCATGTGCGCCATAGCCACCATACAAAAACAATTGAGGTAAGTTTTGATGATCCCCCCAGAGAGAGGAGTCTCATTAAACATCTGTTTGTGTTATTTACAGACTCTTGATTGCCTCGCAGGATGGTTATTTATATGTCTATTCCATACCCTCAATTGAGGGTGCAGAGTGCCAGCTAATCAAGAGGCATGATCTGCGTTTGGAGGATAACTATGCCATGGATATTAAAGGTGCTTAGTTTAATCTACACTTGCACACATCCCACACACACACATAATTTGCAAAAAAACAAAATTCTCTAGTTGATTCACCTCAAACTTTAGGCCTAAACAGTGGTGTTAGCATCGGTGGTGCGGCTGGTGTTCCACCCAGTGACGGCAAGAGCTCTGACAAACCAGGCAGCTCTACGGGAAGCGGCGCCAGTGTCGGCGGTGCAGGTGCCGCGGGTGCCAGCTATGCGTCGGCTGTAAAGGGAGATGAACCAGCCGGGCCTTCTTCCACTTAAAGCAAACAAACAATTGGGAACTTATCATCATCAATAACAACAACAACAACAAACAACTCACTCCTCAAAGTACTACGGACGACGATGTTAAAGTGATTTGGCTCCCATACAGCTGGCTGGCATTGATGATACGGATATGGGCTCTTCTGTGTGGCGTCAAGCATAAATAAGTAAATAAATGAATAGGTCTTAGACTTAAATCTTTCTTTAGCTTATAATGTTATCAAAATGAAGATTCTTCCTAGTTTTTTTATACCTCCAAACAAACCCGGAGAGTAAGAGGGATTACAATACTCTTCCTCCTAACCCAAGCCCAAGCAATTTTTTTTAGTTTCTAAGACTCTGCTTCTTTGTCATATTCTCTTAAGTTAGTTGTTAATTAATTAATATAGTTTGCCCATTTATAAAATAAATAAAATTAAACAATTTTCATTTCTTTTCTTTATTTCTTACCTTTGACAATCCACCGAAACCAAATATTAATTAATTCATTTCCAGTTTAAAAATTTCCAAAATTAAACGATGAGTGAAATTTTTTTTTTTCAAATTTAGGTGTGTGCAATGTGGAGGAACAATTTTTCGGCATATATAATAATATACATATATATTTTGTACAAAGTAAAAGACACATTTTAGAACATAAACAGTTTACAAACCATGCGCTAATTTATTGTATTCAATAAAAATTATTTGAATTAATCAAATGAAGTTTTGAATTTCATTACTAGCGAGGGATAATTAAAAGTGGTTGAGTAGCCCGGGTAAAGAAGTGAGATTTGTGTGAAAAATTTGAGGAAACCCTTTGAACAGTGGCGTAGATAGGGGGTGATTAAGATGATCAATCCCCCCCCCATTGAGTTTACAAATCGGAATTACAACGGACGAAATCGAAGATGAACAAAGCAAATAATCTAAAAACTTGACCTAATTTTGTAAAATAAATAATTTAATAAATAAGATAGGGTTATAGTAAGGAATACTAATTCCTACCTTCTCTCAGAAACTTGTTAAAAATTTCCTTCGATAGATCGCGATTTATAAAGAATTTTCATGGAAAACAATCGCAGGGAACATGTTTGGTACATACATGTTTTCTATTTAAATGAAATTGGAAAAATTCAGGTTCTATAAAAAATATGTATTTATGCTATTATTTATCCTATTCATCCGATGTCAAATAAATAAAAGTAACATTTTTGTGATGATTAACTTTTGGTAATTATTTCTGAAGTGGGCAACTTTTTTTTTTCATAGTCTCCAAAAATTTTAATTTTTTTGACAGGCGTTAACCGCAGTTTTCCACGATTTTTAATAGCTTTTTCAGAATTTTACCATTGTGGGATGCAGAGATATAGCGATTGTTTTTTTTTTGTTAAAGTTGCTTATTGCTAAATATTTGATGGGTCTAAAAATAAATAAAAACTTTCAAAAAATATTATGTTTCCTTTACTTTGTGATAAAAATATTTGCGATGGTTGAACTGGTGGAAAAAACCGCCGAAACTTAAGAAAAAAAATAAAATTAAATCGCGATTTCTAAAAAAACGGCCATTTTGAGATTTTTCAAAAAAATTAGGAGTAATCCACTTGATATTCTTAGTTCTCTAAAAAAGGTTTCATGATGGGACAACCATAACTTTCCGCGAAACTCACTTCCAAAGAATCAAATTTTACTGAAATCATAGTAGGTTATAAATTAAAATTATAATTGAGTGCGTGAGTACGTATATGAACTCAGTGAATTCAGTCTGCACTAAAAAATGATGGATTTTACATCTCGATGCTGCAATCCCCTGAAGAAGGCTTATCACAGAAAAACTTGTGTCCGTGCGGTGTCTTCTTTCCTTATTGAAAAATTTACAAGTTTGGCAGGGACAAATATTTGCGATTCCTGTAGATAAAAAATATCGAAAATGGCGCCGACCGATCTTCAGACGTTCTTTCCAAATGAATTGACAAATACTGCTGAGGCACATAACATTGATACTGCATCGTGCTCCAGTGACACCGAATGTGAATCAAAAAATCAGAGCAAATTCGCATTTTAACCATTGTTCCTAAAAGTTGGAGTGTGAACGCCACAGCTGAATTTTTTGGTACATCTCGCCGAAAATCACAGCGTGCCAAGAATTTGGTTTCTGAAAGAGGAATATTGACATCGCCTAATCCTAAGCACGGCAAAAAATTGGAAAAAAAAAAGAAAATTTTGCAGTACATAAAAGAAAAGTTCGCTCCCAGCAAAATAATTTATTTCTGCGAATCTCCTTAAGCATAGCGAAGACTTTGGAACTCCCGGGGAGTGGCACTTTTTTGGAACGGCGCATGGAGAGGGCGCTTGTGACGGCATTGGAGGAACATTAAAAAGACACGCAGCACGGGCTAGTCTTCAAGCCGTAAACACAGCTGACCAAATTTTGTCTCCGGAGGCGTTATTCGATTGGGCCAAAAAGAATATGGAGAAAACTGAGGTATTTTTTGGCTCTAAGGCTGAAATAATGAAAGTGGCAGAGGAGTTGACTGTCCGCTTCAACCATACGAAAACGGTACCAGGTACTCACAAATACCACAGCGTCATTCCCATCGACAATGACCATCTCATGTTTAAGAAATATTCCGACGCTGATGACTTCGATGTGTTTCCAAAAAGAAAGAATATGCCCAATAAAAATGCTTGATTTTATATTACTATTGTTTACAGCCTACTATGATTTCAGTAAAATTTGATTCTTTGGAAGTGAGTTTCGCGGAAAGTTGTGGTTGTCCCATCATGAAACCTTTTTTAGAGAACTAAGAATATCAAGAGGATTACTCCTAATTTTTTTTGAAAAATCTCAAAATGGCCGTTTTTTTAGAAATCGCGATTTAATTTTTTTTCTTAAGTTTCGGCGGTTTTTTCCACCAGTTCAACCATCGCAAATATTTTTATCACAAAGTAAAGGAAACATAATATTTTTTGAAAGTTTTTATTTATTTTTAGACCCATCAAATATTTAGCAATAAGCAACTTTAACAAAAAAAAAAACAATCGCTATATCTCTGCATCCCACAATGGTAAAATTCTGAAAAAGCTATTAAAAATCGTGGAAAACTGCGGTTAACGCCTGTCAAAAAAATTAAAATTTTTGGAGACTATGAAAAAAAAAGTTGCCCACTTCAGAAATAATTACCCATATGTAAAGTATATACTTATTTTTATACACTTGAAAAGTGTATTATAATTTTGCCCAGAAGTTTGCAACGCATAGAAGGAATCATCTCCGACCACATAAAGTATATATATTCTTGATCAGCATGACGAGCTGAGTCGATTAAGCTTTGTCCGTCCGTCTGTCCGTCTGTCCGTCCGTCCGTCTGTCTGTTTCTACGCGAACTAGTCCCTCAGTTTTGGAGCTATCGAGCTAAAACTTTGCACAGAGTCTTCTTTTTACTGCACGCTGCTAATATGTCGGAACCGACCGGATCGGATGACTACTTCTTGTAGCTGCCATACAAATGTTCGTTCGAAAAATGGGTTTTTGTGAGAAAAACTGGTTTGTTCTCAATATTATCGCTTTCAAACACGGTCATGGGTAATATGTCATGTTTTGAAGCTGATTTGCGAAGTTTGGTCCAAGTCGCTAACCGTTGTGACAAGCTATTTCAAGTGTATCAAAACTTCGGTACAGACGAAGTTAGCTTTACCTTTCTCGTTCATTATTTATTTGACAATTGACGAAAAGTTCATACATGCTTTTGTATTATACAAAACCCGCATTATTCAAAATTCTTTTAAAAAGAAACCATAGATGAAATCCGAAATTTTTTAATGACCATTCTTAATACTTCGCGGTTTATCGAGACTCTTTTTTTTTAAATCAAAAAAATTCAGAAATTCATCACCCCCCATTGCAAAAAGCTATCTACGCCACTGCCTTTGAAATATAATTATCTTATTATTAAGGAATCTTAAACAACATTATCAACGACATATATAATTTCTCACGACTCAAGACTAAATTTTTTCGAACAAGAAGCTAAACGGCCAATACGATCTTTGCTAATATTATTAACTTGAAGATGATATTTCGCAAAAAGAGTATATCCTATAGTTTTCGTTGGAATAATCGAAAACTTTTTAGATTCTGAGATAATATAATGTCCTAACTCGTTTTATTTTCAACAATTTTCTATTCCCCATCGCTACTTTCACTCTGAATTAGAGCACCTTTGAACTTCGGTACATTTTTTAACTGATCTAAAGCTGATTTTGGCATTTGATATATTTTTTCCTGTCTTTGGAATGCCTCGATACCAGAGGATCCGAGGTAATGAACATTCATTCAGAACATCGAGGTTGCCTTTTCCCGGCTGCATTTTCTCGAAAACGTAAAGCTTGAAATCTTTGTTTGCCTTTCCTGGGCCTCCTCGGTTAATTGACCAATTGGGAGCAATGCATAATTCATTTCCGGGCCATGAATAAAAAATTTATGCAAAGTCGGCGTCATATTGCACTAAGGGTACAAATTTACGAAGGCCTAGCAGTCTCCAAGGCATTATTTTTGAATTTGTCCAAATTAATATCATAGTTGTATGAAACAACTATTAATATAGTGTGCATTCTTTTAGAAACGTATGTCTATCTTATTTATCTCTGCAGTCAATTCTCCGTTTTGGAAAAGTCGCCTTGCGGTGTTACCATCGTTACTACTTCCAAATCCAGATTTCGGGAAGATCACTAAGTAAGCCTAGTTTCTCCCTTGAATTCGTTTTGAATTGATTTTTGTCTCTTGGCAACAATTTCTTTGTCTTCTACCGATCTGGCTTGCCACCTTCTTATAGGCAATTTGTAGGACAAATGCAAAAAGGCATTCAAAAAAACCGAATCCATCCATGCAAAGTTGAAAGCCCAAATTTCAAATTTTCTGTTTCCTTTTAATAACATTCGTCGTTATTAAATTCTTGCTTGTTGCCCGCAAATGTAGCACTTAGATGTTGATGTTGTCTCCGTCAATGCTTACAAGCTTTCCGTCATAATTGAAAGAATTAACGATGGCTTACTTCAACTTGCTCCCCAGAATTTCTTTCGACTTTCATTTTCTGCCGCAAACACTAAAATATACACTCCGCTCTTTTTGGTTATTTAAGAAAAGTATTTTCAAACTTAGCCCACTCGGGCATTATCAAGAAAGCAAACAAACAAAACGGTGTTAGAAGAGCTCAACTCATCGACATTCAACATGGGCGATATTGGAGTTTTGAAAATGAATTACTCAGAAAAGGCAAAAAAAGGGCACGCTAATTTTTTTCAGCGTAATGTTGAAACTTTATTTTAAAAATTTATTTCAAAGAGCGATCGCGGCGGGTAACTACTTTATGTCCAACAAATAAAAAAATGTTGTTTTTTTTGACCTTTTTCTAAAATTAAAAAAATATTAAATTTTTTTATGAAAATTTTTATTTATACTAATGAACTAAGAATAGTCAAAACTAATACTTCCAATCGCCACTATATCGTACAAAAGTTATTGATAAAAAAACGATTGCGAACATACATTAAAATGCAATTTTTATGAATTCCTTAAAATCGAGTTCGAAAGGTGAACTTTAAATGCGTGTTGTGGGAGAACCAAATATCCAACCGGTATCGATATTCCAGCTGAGACTAGAGCGACTACTTTTGGTATTAGTTTAACGACAAAGTCTGGGCCCACTGTTGCATCCATAAACAACAAAAAGTGAAAAATTTTAAATAAACTGAATAAAGCATCAAATACTCCCTTCCTAGCCATGAAGGAGAACAATAAAATACAAATTCTTCAGCTCATCTATGTGGCCTGGCGCGAACGCTGGTCGGACTCGCAATGGGGCATTAACATTAAGAAGGCAAGTTCGAAACAAAATATTTGTATCCTTAGTACTACTTCATTTAAGCATTTAATTAAGCTGCGTACATTGAGAATTTTTAACACAGATTTGTCTTTCATTGTGCATTCACTCCTGCGCGCTGCCACGTTCAAAGATCGGCTCCTCCGCTTGAGCTAGGGCCAGGACCAGCTGCCGCTGTTTCACCGATAAACTTTGTGGGATGCGCACCTTCAGTGTAATGATGTGATTGCCCACACCTTCACGCGAACGTACTCCCTTGTTGTTTAGCACGATCTTTGTATGAGATTGGGTGCCCGGTTCAATGCGAAATTCCGCATTCTCGTACAAACCGCGCACCGTAAACGTGCCGCCCAGAATAGCTTCCGAAATGGTCAATTGCTTGTCTGTGTAAATGTCATTGCCAATGCGCCGAAAGTAGTCACTGTGTGGAACACAGAGGCGATAGTCTACACGCTGTTTCGTATTGGGATTGTCGATAGTGATCACATCTCCGTCCTTGGAGCCGGACGGCACTGTAACTAGCACATCGACACTGGCCACTACGTAACCACGATTATCACATGTCTCACAATCGTTGCGATTAATGAATCGCCTGCCCTTGCAATTGCCGCAGGTGTTGACCGATGAGAAGGTTGATGTTTTGGTGGTAACTTTGCCGGTGCCATTGCAACGCCGGCAGGGCTCATTGCCCACATCTCGATGGGCCATTAGCTGGGATTTTCCTTTACAACTGTCACATTTGCGCAAATAGCGCAAATCCACACGCTTCTTGCAGCCCACGGTGGCATCCAAGAAGCAGAGCGGCAATTCGAAACTGTTGCCAGTTAGCTTTAAGATCTCTGCAGTAGAAAAGAAGATCAAATTTGCCATAAGTGTATTAAGACCTCTTTCTGCCTAACTTACCCTCATTAGACGACATTTCCATTTCAAATTTTTTTGCTCCATCCGCATCAAACTTCATGGGGTTACCAGCCTGTTCCAGGAATGCCTGCTCATCCTTTAACTCCGCCCAATTGATCGTACTCCAAACGTTTGTTCTCATCCGTTAGAATGTTGTAAGCATTGGAGAGTTCCTGAAATTGTTTCAATTTCTGTTCCGAATGTGTTGAATCAGGATGATAACGTTTTGCCAGTGCATAGAAGGCTGATCGTATTTGCGGTACTGTGGCATGTCGATTCACTCCCAAAACCTTGTAATAGTAATCCTTGGGCAGGCCACGATTTTGTACCAGCTTAACAGCTGGCATGGTTACCTGTTGCTGCTGCTGTGGGTATTGCTGTTGCTTTTGTGATCGCTTCATTTCCATTTCGTTACGCCGATCCGGATAGTAAACCACTCTTTTGGTGCGAAATTGATATTGGCCCACAAGACGCGTCCACAGCGAGCTTGAGGCGGGTAAACCATTATTGCCCAATCCCTTGAAGCTTATCGGAAGGTTTTGTAAATTTAAACGCAACATCGCTTAGTAGATAAATTAGTTTAGTTTGTTTTGTGGTAGAGAAATAAACAAAGTTTTTGTTTTGTTTTGAATGGATATGGAAACTTATCCTGAATTGTAATGAATGACAAACTCTTGACAAGTAAGAAAATGAATGAAATTAAATGAAAAAGTTGGTTGTTTTTTTTTTTCAGGTGCTACCCCGAGGTGTGAGTGGAGATGTTTACAATTTGGCGGATTGCCTCATGCAGCAGGCGGTCATTGGTTCTACAGCAAATCCGGTAAGAATTAAATATGAAGGTTTAAAGCTCAGTAGGTCCATGAAACTGGGTTCAGATTCAAACTCTGGTTTGGGGCAGGGCTGACTTACGCTTTCGTTTTTATACCCTTGCAAAGAGTATTATAATTATTGTCCAGAAGATTGCAAAGCATTGAACTATTCATCTCCAACCCTATGAACTATATGGATTTGAGAGGTTGGGCTGCAGTTGGTCGCTCTTTTCGTCTGACATCATCGCCGACCGTATGCGCCGCGTGTTTTGTAGAACGGGTTATATCACTATACGAGCTTTACGTGCGCCCTTCTCAAGAAAAACACGTGGTATAAGGCTATACTTCGGGCTGGGGTACAGACTGTACTTTGACTTGCTATGGGCTCTCCCTCAAAATTAAGACACAAGACACTGCGGAGCTTTAATCCACCAGGTGTTAATTCCAAAGCTTGAGAGATCAAGCTCCCACTGTCCCTGCTCGTGCGCCACTTGTAAAGTAATTCCTGGCCGAGGTTATAACTCAGGGCTCGCCAGGGGTTCCTTACAAGAAATTTGTAAAAGGAAGTGGGACTAGCGGGTAGGAAGGCGTGTCAGATTGTGTCGAAATAACCCTGAGCTGTGGTCCTCGGTGGATTCCTAAGGATTAAACACTGCTCTGGAGCCGAGGGGAGCCTATCGGGACCTTGAGACCGGGGATCCTATAGGGAATCCTCGACGGAAAATTAACTAGACGGAGAAATCCTAAAGGGTGGGTGTTCTCGGTGGAAACCAGAGGGAAACTAGACCAAGAGATACTAGAGATAGGGAAACCAAAAAAGGTTACCCTATCGGGACCTTGAGCGGGGATCCTATAGGGAATTTTCGGTAGAAACCGGAGGAGGAACTTGTCCAGAGACGGAGTCCTCGGTGAACCGGGGATGAACTTAAAATGGAGGCCGGGGAACCGAGAATTAACTAGACGGAGAAATCCTAGAGGGTGGGTGTTCTCGTTGGAAACCAGAGGGAAACTAGACCAAGAGATACTAGAGATAGGGAAACCAAAAAAGTTTACGGATTTTTTATCGATTTTAAAGCGGCTTTTGATAAGTTTCCTAGAAAATTGCTATGATACAAGCTGCATCCAAAGGGTGTCTCGACTAAGATAATAAACCTCCTTGAAAGAGTGTATGACCAAACTGAATCCGCTGTTTGGACAGGGGAAGATTTGTCAAATTATTTTAAGACAGAAGTTGGAGTTCGACAAGGATGCGTATTATCACCGTTGCTTTTAGAGTTATTTTTGGATGATTTGCACGAAGTATTAAAAGGAGGGCTTTATATTGGAGATCGTAATATACGCCTTTTAATGTATGCAGATGATAACGTCATTACAACGGATAATATCAGCGTACTTCAGGACATAATTAACCAGCTGGAGGAGTATTATGAGACATCTATCGAAGTCCGAAATTATGGTCTTTAGGACAGGGAGCCCGGGGCAAGGTAAAAAATATTGGTTATTACGTTTTTTTTTTGTGAGACGCAACGAAAGAGGCTTCCCGAGGGTAATTTGTGCGGGCAAGAGGAAATAAAAAAACAATTTAAAGAGTTAAGCAAAAAAGATTGTAAAAAAGGTCGCTTAAAGAATTTTTAGCGCGTTTAGGAAGAGTCAATTGAGGGGATGAGGTAATACCGACGTTTAATAGGAGGTTACTGCGCTCACACTGCAGATTAAAAAGGTAAATGATAAGAACAATTAAGTGTTATTTAATTATTTAATCATAATAATTTACACAAAAGCACAAAAATATATGGAGGGGAAAAAAAAAAAAATTAATAATAATAAATCAAGTGGAAATGCCTTGAACTTTAAGAATTTTTTTGCCCAAATTAAGTACTAGAGGTCAACTTTGGAACGAACAGGTGGTCAATTCAGACAGCGACAAAACTCGTAGACTTTTAAACGGGCATACCATTAAGCACAGACTATCGGCACTGCCAAACGACGCCTGACAAATTTTACGACGTCTACATCCAAGCCGATACGATTGGGACAACCTGCCCCACAGCAGAGCCAACGCCATTAACATCAGCACTGATGGTTCTAAGCTCGACGAAAAAGTAGGATGCAAGCTTTCTCCCAATATAGATTTGAACTCATCGTTCCGCCTTCCCTGACCACCGTAGTGTACCACTTTCACGTCACAGAAGGGAGAACACATATCACTTCTAATAAGAAATCTCTACAGGTCACTGTCTATTGGCAGACACGCAGTGAAGCCCAGGCGTCATTTACCATGACTTTTGCAAAATTGGTGGACAATGAAGAAGAGGAGTAACTGAAAACACCGGGGGAAACATTAGTAATCGCCTTTGAGTAGAATAGGGAGCCTGGTTGAGACACGGTCAACCTCTGTACTCAATCTCCTCGGAGACATCCTAAGAAATCCCAGTCTGCTTAAATTTATTCATTCAAACACAGGTTCAGTAAACGATGAGTACCCATTCCCAGTATTAAAAACGGCAATAGGGAATGCAATATGGTACTGCAATGGACCCAGTGGCCTATAGAGCGGTCGTCGCTTCTACCATCACAACTTAATCTAACCTAACGTGCCCAGCAAGGAGTTATAATCACTCCCATGAAGTCTCCTTAGAAAACACGTGGATTAGTCGCAATGATAAAGCCAAAGCATGTATGGATGTGATAGTCAAACGGGAAGTTAGCATTAACGTCAAATGGAAACTATTTAATGCAGTATGCCGAGCAGTTCTATCCTATTAAGCTCAAGTCTGGGAATGCAGGCCCTTCGAAGAAGTGGACAGGCTTCAAACCCTTTTCCTTAAGAAGGTCTTGCATTTACCAACCTGCACACCGAGCTATGCATTAGCATAATTCTGCATAAGTACGATGATCAGCGCCTACCCAATTACCTAACAGGCAAACTTCTGGAATTGGATTGCAACATTTTTTGGATTTCTGGGCTGGAGGATCTATGTATCTATCTATGTCTCTATCAGCGCACAAAATTCCTTGGATCATAAAAGCTCGCTTCGATTTAATAAAATTGACGTCAAACTTCTATAATCGAACTGAACATGAATCATGCCCCTCATGTAACACCCAAGAAAACTCATGGCTGATGTCCAATCCTTAAAGAATTGAGAATGCTACATTTCAGTAAGCAGCTACTCAACAGAGAAGAGGTAATCAGCATATTAGATGACAAGAGCGACAACTTTTGGGAGAACCTAGTCAACTATTTGAGAAGCTCACTAACTTATCGCAGGGCTATTCTGGAGACACTCGCAGGCATTACACTGGGAAACGATCCGGTATCTGGGGACGACCTGGGCAGCCTGGTGTAGTAGTTCAGTGTAATGTGTGACGAACTGCTCATGGCTGACAGACGGATTGAGATGTCCATGTCGGTTACACAAAAGTACATATTGTGCATTTTATTTCATTATTTAATAACGGGGTTTATAGTGTAAAGCTAATGTATACTAGATTTAATTTTTTTTATGGTAACAGTTAAACCATAAATGAACATTATTATTATTTAAGGATGTCAAAAAAGTCTTGCGGTATTTCCGCAAGCTTGTCCGGAAGGCCTGTCGTCGAAAATTGCGATAAAATCGCTGAATTGATCGAAAGAGACCGGCATAGTAGCAGCCGTAGCATCGGCCAGAGCTGGGCATGAGTCATCAAACCGTTATAAACCATTTGAAGAAGCTTGGATTCAAAAAGAAGCTCGATGTATGGGTGCCACACGACTTGACGCTAAAAAACATTTTTGCCCGTATGGATGCATGCGAATCGCTTCTGAATCGCAACAAAATCGACCCGTTTTTGAAGCGGATGGTGACTGGCGATGAAAAGTGGGTCACTTACGACAACGTGAAGCGCAAACGGTCGTGGTCGAAAAGCGGTGAAGCTGCCCAGACGGTGGCCAAGCCTGGATTGACGGCCAGGAAGGTTCTTCTGTGTGTTTGGTGGGATTGGCAGGGAATCATCCACTATGAGCTGCTCCCCTATGGCCAAACGCTCAATTCGGACTTGTACTGCCAACAACTGGAATGCTTGAATGCAGCACTCATGCAGAAGAGGCCATCTTTGATCAACAGAGGCCGAATCGTCTTCCATCAGGACAACGCCAGGCCACACACATCTTTGGTGACGCGCCAGAAGCTCCGGGAGCTCGGATGGGAGGTTCTTTTGCATCCACCGTA
The DNA here is from genome assembly GCA_018904235.1 of Lordiphosa stackelbergi. NCBI lineage: Eukaryota > Metazoa > Arthropoda > Insecta > Diptera > Drosophilidae > Lordiphosa > Lordiphosa stackelbergi. The sequence continues at coordinate 49,617 of JAEIFU010001125.1, read as the reverse complement.
TAGTCCGGATTTCGCACCAAGTGATTACCACCTATTTCTGTCCATGGCGAACGAGCTTGGTAGTCGGAAGTTGGCCACAAGAGAGTCCTGTGAAAATTTGCTCTCCGAGTTTTTTTGCCAATAGGGAAGCGAGCTTCTATAAGAGGGGCATTATGAAGTTGGCATCTCGTTGGGAACTCGTCATCGAACAAAACGGCGCATATTTGACTTAAATCGCATTATTATAACTAATTTTATGAACACTTGAAAATTCAATAAAAATACCGCAAGACTTTTTCGACAACCTTATATATTATTATTAATAAACATCTCCTATATCTCAATTCTTCCAGATGGTTTTAAACTATTTAAAGCATTCCTTGTGTGCCCATTTGGTTTCCCATGCGGCTGTGTTACGTTGCATAGCCAAATATGATAAATTGGAGCGTGTCTATTGTGTCACCGCATTGCTAGAGTTTCTGGCCAGTATTATAGACGGTGTTACTTGTCGGTGAGTTTTTTTAATACTCTAAATAAATTGACTAAATTTCATTTAAATTCTCTCTCACCCAGTCTTAAATCCGAGGAAGCTCTTTTACCTGGTGCTGTGGTTCAGTTAGTTCTCTGGTTATTTCAAATCTTTGGACGCACTGTTCAACACTATGAACTCTATGGTGAGATTAGTGCCGAGCAATCCTATTTGCTGGATCAAACGTGTCTGGTCATTGAGCGTCTCAGTCAACATCAATTCCTGCTCTCAATGCTCTATGTGGGCTGTCATGAGGATTTCGAATGCTATGGCCGTATACGTGATAAATATGCCACTATCAAGGGTTCCCTTACCAATTCCAATTTCACTCTCAATTCCACCGAAGTGGAACAACAATTACAACAGTTGGCCTATATCGATGCCAAGCATTTGGACATGCAAAAATTGAATACACAACCAGCGGAGAAGATCTCCTGCTGTGTGCAACCTCTGTTGGCTGTGGAGGTGCTGCTTAACCCCTGCAAGGATACCAGCTACTATGTGGCTGAATTGCAAATGCTGCAACGTCTCAAGGGTTATTCAAACACGCGACTTTTCTATGAGATTATTAGAGCTGGTTTTCTAACGCTAAGCAACATGGCCGATACAAGTCCGGACACCATGTGGGGAGCATTTATGTTCTTCAAAATGCCACATATAATAAAACAATTGCATATGCTGCAAAGGGTACCAGGTGAACAGCCACCACCTGCGGATTATATACCAGAATTGGTTGAGGCTTTGGAATTGCTAATTGAGGATAATCTATTGCTGGACTATATGGATACGAAATGTTCATGCAATATGATTGAATTTCTACTAAATGATTGGACCAAACAGCAGCTTGTCAACGAAGTGCATGTGACGAAGTTCGCCAGCCAGAGGTGAGTTAGGGATTGTAATTATTATTTAAACACAAAGTGAAGCTTACTTGACAATTGCCATCTATCAAAACTTCATCTAGCTTAATTCACCATCCGTCTATTTACCCGTCTTCATGAGAATCTAAAATCATTATAAAATTTTTCAAATTTGGCGATTTTTTAGTCTGTTTGATCAACACGTCTCAATAACTCATATACGGGGGTGTCACAGAAATCTCTCGAAAAATTCAAGAGATTTCATTTTCTTATTTGAAAATCGAGTTGGAAGGTTTGTGTCCATGCTAATGGTCCATCCCTATGAAATCTATAAACAGGGTTGCCTTTCTCGAAATGAAAATTTCCCAACTTCTAGATTTGTGTTAATTTGATGTTTAAATGAAATTTTTTGATCGTGTTATTTATTTATTTATTAAGTCGACAAATAAGACTGTCAACACAATTACAAATACGTTATAAAAAAAGCCTTAACAACTAAGAAAGCCTAACAAAAATAACAAAATACAGAATAACTAATAACGACTCTGACACGATGGGGAATTTTATTTGCCCGTCCGGACAGCTATGCCCCGATTCACAGCCAATTGTAGTCAGAGACGTTATTAGAGCTACGAAAAACTTTAATGATATAGAGATAGATGAAATAAAAACCAAAACCTAAATAGGAGCAAAGGAAAAAAATAATAATAAATACTAAAATAAATCAGATATAAAGAGAAAAAATTGTAGAAAAGAAAAAAAAAAATACTATCTAAAAGTGAAATTTAAAACTAACTAAAAATAAAAAAATTTCTAAGATAAACTTAAAATTAAATAACCAGAAATATAACACTAGTTTACAGCCAAAAAGACCCATTTCTACTGAAACTCTATTTTAGTGTAGTTTGGAATGCTGATCTCAAAAATCGATTTCAAAAATTTTTCCATGGCTCCGTTTTTGAAATATGAATTTTTTCATTTTTCTGGTAGGTTCTCTTACATTCAAAGCCATATCTCACTTCGTAATTGTTAGATAGAGTCATGCAAGATACGAATCGAAAGCTTTATAAGCTGGCAATAATCGCGTAGAACATTGTTTTCAAATCGGCTTAGTAGTTTGAATTCAACGATCAAGAATATTTCAAAAAAATGGATTTTTTTGCTTGAAAATTCAAGATTTAAACGCATAGGAAAAATATAAGAAAATCAAAAAAAATATTTTTATTATTTCTACTTAAGAATCCCACTTTAACGAACACAACAAGGTATTGGTGAGGAAAATCATGTCTCACGTACCGTAGATATATCAAATTGAGCAGAGAAACTAACAGTCAAATTTGAGTATTTAGTGAGTTCACCAAAAAATTTTTTTTCTGTTTTTCTTCATCTTTTGGTCAATTTATGAAGTGAGCGAAAAGTCAGAACAAAAATAATAATCAAGAACGGAACAAAAGTCGAAGCAAACGAAAATTTATTTTTAAATAATCACGAAAATACCACATTTTTTTTGCACTAAATTGCTCACAGCTCCTGTGTTTGTTCATAGATCTTGATAATCGATATCTGGTTTTCTTCGTAGAAGTGCGACTCTTAAGTAGAAAAAATAAAAAATAATTTATTTGGATTTATTTATATTTTTCCTATGCGTTTAAATCTTGAATTTTTAAGCAAAAATCAATTTTTGAAATATTCTTGGTCGTTGAATTCAAACTACTCAACCGATTTGAAAACAATGTTCTACGCGATTATTGACAGCTTATAAAGCTTTCGATTCGTATCTTGTATGACTCTATCTAACAATTACAAAGTGAGATATGGCTTTGAATGTAAGAGAACCTACCAGAAAAATTAAAAAATTCATATCTCAAAAACGGAGCCATGGAAAAATTTTTGAAATCGATTTTTGAGATCACCGTTCCAAGCTATACTAAAAAAATATTTCAGTGGAAATGGGTCATTTATTTTTTTTTATTTTTGTAAACTAGTGTTATTCTGCAAGGAGTTTAAGTCATCTTGCAATCTGATGGAGGTGCATCGGGTCGTTGAAAGATAATACATAAGTATCCGAGAATTCGAAATTATTGTGGGGAGATCATTAATAAAAAAGACTAAAAAAAATGGGCCGAGGGGTGACTGACTTGTTGCACACCTGAAGTGACAAAGACAGGCTTTTGACTTATGAGAGCTTAGCAGAACTTTTTGAGTTCTATCTTTTAAATAGGACGAAATGCGAAGTAGAAAAGGGGATGGAAATCCTAAACGATCAAGTTTAACGAGGGAGAAGATCATGGTTCCCAGAATCAAATGCTTTACTGAAGTCGGTGTAGATGACATCAGTTTGTTTTTTTAAAAAGAATCCATCGTTAACCATTGAGGTAAATTCAAGGAAATTGGTCGCATTTGACCGACGCTTTGTAAATCCATGTTGGAAAGGTGATAAAATCAATTTACAATAGTGCTGTAGGGAAGAGGTTATAATCTGTTCAAATAATTTTGGAATAGCGGATAGTTTAGCTATGCCCCTATAATTGGATATATCAGACTTCCCATCTTTTTTTATGAAGAGGAATAATATGGGATTCTTTCCAAAGATTTGGAAAAATAGCAGATTCTAACGATAGGTTAAAAAATTTAAGCAATGGATTGCACAAAGAAATACAACACTCTTTGAGCACACAACTAGGAATGTTGTCAGGCCCAGGGGAGTATGAAGTTTTTAAAGATTTTAAATGAGAAAGTAAGGAGCTTTCGGAAATCGAGGGAGCAGTTATCGAGTTAGAAGAAGAAATGTTATAAGGATAAGAAGTATTACACTGTGCAACTTTTTTAAGGTCATTTTCTGTTTACGCCTTCGGACCGCGATATTTTTTAAGAGCATACCGAAACAAAAAAAAATCCCCAAAGGACTTGGTCCTATCACATCGTTAAGGTACTTTTTTGATACCAAACATATTTTCACCCCAAACTGTCCATATATCATAAACCGTTTGGAATTTTGTTTTTACATCTGGGGCAAAGTTAAAGATATAAACTAGAGGAAAAAAAGTCATGAACAGACTGACCCAAAAAATTGGCATCTAGTGCTTCAAAAGTGCAAAAACTTCGAAAAAGGGCAATTTTTTCATGTTTTTTGCCAGAAACGGCTAAACTACTGGAAATTTGAAAAACCTTTCTTCTGCGAAATTATCCCAAACAACAATATAAAGAAATCTCTAGTACACTCCAGCTTTATACGAACACTCCAGCTTTATACGAACACTGGAAATTGGAAATCGCTTCAAAGTTCATCAAGACTGCTCTTAAAAGTAGTACCGAAATCTTTGATTGCTTAAAAACCATCTTTCCGAAACTCAGCGATGCAAAAATTAAAGCTTTACCATTATGTAATTTAAATAATTTTTATATCTGATTTGGCTGATTTTGCATTAAACAGGTGTTCTGACTGGACCAGATATCAGAAAATTAATGAAAAGCGATGACTTCACCACTGTGCTCACAAAGAATCACCGGCAAGCATGGGACGTTCTTAAACCTGTGATTCAGAACGTTTTAGGAAAGCACCGAGCTAAGCCAGATGAAGTTAGGAAATTAGTGGCAAGAATGCTCAAGTGTTTTGGGCGTATCAACGTATCGATGACTTTAAAATTGCATTTTTTGCATCACTATCTGGATGTTTTTCTGAAACAATTACCCACAGAATCGGACGAACAAGGGGAGCGATTCCACCAGGTTACAATGCCAATAGAAAAGATATCAAGGCAAGAAGCTAAATGCATTGCTCTCGGAGGTTTGTTGGTGGAGCCACAAAGTATGCCAGTATGAGGATGAAGGCGTCGAAAACCTAGAAGACACTGATAGATGTATGCCTTTGGATCATCTTTTTAGTTCTGGAAGTACAGAGTCAGTCCATGAACCAGCATAATGAATACAAAGTGTTATCTAGAAAAGATAACTTTATAGTATCAAAACGGTATGAAGGGGTGTTCGTATGAAGCTGGCGTGTACTAGAGATTTGTTTATATTGTTGTTTGGGATAATTTTGCAGAAGAAAGGTTTTTCAAATTCCCAGTATTTTAGCCGTTTCTGGCAAAAAACATGAAAAAAATTGCCCTTTTTTCGAAGTTTTTGCACTTTTAAGCACTAGATCCCAATTTTTTGGGTCAGTCTGTTCATAACTTTTTTCCTCTAGTTTATATCTTTAACTTTGCCCCAGATGTAAAAACATAATTCCAAACGGCTTATGATATATGGACAGTTTGGGGTGAAAATATGTGTGGTATCAAAAAAGTACCTTAACGATGTGATAGGACCAAGTCCTTTGGGGGATTTTTTTTAGTATAGTATAGAAACTGCTTATATGATTTAAATCTTCATCAAGAAAAGCAGCACTCGAATGGAGGTTAGTAACTGAACCATCAGTTAAGTATATATCGTAGTGTTTTGCTTTTGAGAATGAATATATTGCCAACAAATATTTTGGATGTGATGAGCGAACACTTTGGGGGGAATGCTTTCATATCATTCATACCATCAGCGTGCAAAGATTGGTATGGGATGGTGCCAAAGGCACACTTATGCCAATTTTAAGAGGCCGCCAGACGGATGTTGTGCATAGACAAAAGGTCGAAGAGGTGTCGTTGTTTAAAACGCCTTCTTAATCTGTGTGTCGCCAGATCATAGGTAAATCTGTTGGAGTGGTGCACCAATTGGTCATGATTCCTGCTGGTGAGCATATTGGTTTGGGCGCATAATGGCAAAGCGTCCACATCGCGGTATATATGTATGTAGTTGTATGCACCACATAGATATTTGGAGAATTATTTTCACACGAACCCTCAAATAAACCGCTACTAGGACTAAGAAGCCAATGGAGCTCCAATGTCGGGAAGCTACTGCCCGAGTCACATGGACTTTCCCGGTCAACCGGCGGTCCAGAGACATGCCAAGGTACCGCGGTATCTATATATGGGACTCTTGATCCTAGGAGTCGCACTTAAGTAATTTTCGTATGGTTTTGGCTATGTTCCAGCGGTTCGCCCATCGACCAAAACAAAGGTACTGATCCGGCCACAAAATCTCTAATATAAATGCGAATGAGTTTAGGCATCCAACGATGAGAGACTTTATTTGATTGGCATACAACCAAGAGGTCATACTATTTTGGAGAAGATTGCATTGCAAAGCAGTTAGCAGAACGGGATGATTTATTTTGATAAAAATGCTATAAATCGAAAAAAATGTCTGTCTTTAGAGGCCAATTTACACACTTTCCGCTGAACATAAAAAGCGCCTTTTGATTTTTAAAAATGCATTGATATGTACTTTTCATCACATATAGCTCATAAACTCTCATATTTTTTGTCTAGTGTGGCCTCCATAAATCCTAGAGTGCCAAAAATCAACTTTTTCGTTTTTCCGCCTTATCTTGAAACAAGAGCTGATGGAGCTAAACCAATGATACAAGTTTTGTTCAGTGCAATCAATATTAACATAATCAGATAAAGATAGACCTGCACCAAAAACACTGTTGGGCTGTGTAATCTGTATGGTAGCAGTGCTAACTTCATTCTTGTTTTTGGCTACACCTTTGAGAAAGTCGAGATCAAAGATGAGCTTCTTGCAGCTGAGAGGTGTTGGTGAAATGTTTTCAATGTGATTGTGAACGGTATTTTCTTTAAGTGTTTCACTTTCAGGAAGATCATATGCAAAGACCTTGACTAGTTCCTTAGCTGTGGAAAACTTGAATCTGAATTCTGTACTGGAGTAGACTGTGATTAAGCCAAGAGCTCTTCTGAGATGATAATTTGTGTGTACCGTTATCTTGTTGATTGCAGCTTGGGAAATGTTGCTAAACGAGAAGCATGCATACTACAGTCTGCTTCGAACAAAAGTTCTATAGAACGTAAGACCTTGTCTAGGATTAACTCCGAACTGACAGCCGCTGAGAATATTAAGAAAGGCACAAGATTTATTGGAGTTTGAAATTGCTTTATCGATGTGTGCTACAGGGAGTTATTCGCACTAATGACTCGTCCAAGATATTTGATCTAATAAACTTGATTTAAATTAACACCAGCATGTACAATATTCGAAGATTGTCTGCGCATTCTAAAATGGATAAGTCTAATAATTTTCTTCCCCCTTTTTTATTTTGTTGTGCGTGTCTTGTTTTAGGAAAAGTTGTGGACAATATCAAATTTTTAATATTTAAGCCCGCCTAAAAAGTTCTAAAATGGTTTTCAAATCTTTTATCCACGTTTTTCTTAAAGGGAAGCTGCCTCGGTGCTGCTCAAGAAATGTGACAATGGCCAACAGACGCCCTCGAATATAAATTTCATTAAACGTGCCGAGGTTCCACTCTCTGGTGTATTGAAAACTCTGTGTACCAACAAGGTACAGGATATGGTCAATGTTTTGTGTCAGGTGCCCGTGGGTAATTCTTTTGAACTTATCCTATCGGTGGCCACCGTCGAGGGACGTCTCAAAACATTTGTTTCGCGTCTAATTCAATGCAATGAAAACTCCAAACCGCTGCCTGGTGAGCTGGGCAAACTCTCAGTCATTAGATCTACGCTCTTTGATGTGTCCTTTCTGATGCTGACCAGCATAGTGCAGACCTATGGATCGGATGTGAGTGGCAAATATATATATTTTAAGTAAGAGAGAGGTATTCATTTAATAATTTTCATTTCCAGGTGGTTTTGTCGGAGCGTGGTGATTCCTTCTTCGAGAAATGGGTCAGAGAGTGTTTGGTGGAGCGTAATAAGCTTAAAAATCCACGTCAGATTCTTTCCCTTTGCGATGAGGCAATTGTGGATGAATTGTTGCTAAATCTCAGCAAACCAGAGACGACCCAACTCAAACCCTGTAATCTTAGTTGGCAGGATATTTGCTTAAATCTGCCGGGAGTACTACATCATGTGCTAATAGCCTGGGAGCAGGAGACCCTATCATCGGGTGATGTCAAAAGTATACTGGATAATATCAAGCGGCGTTTGTTCAGCTTCTCGGTGTGTGCCACCAGTTTTCTGTGTGCCTACATGTATTCGGTACGGGAAACGGAACTGTTGAAGCCCCTCAATATGATACAACAGTTTCTGGCTCCTTTAACCAGCGAAGAGCTGTCCAGTCAGGAAAATGCCAAAGAACGTTTGGCTTTGTCCTATCAGATTATAAGGAAAATGCAACATGATGTACATCCAGCGCCTACAACCAAGTCACGATTGATTTCACACTCCCCGCTGATTGAACAATTCCGTGAGGTATGGCGTAGCGTTTCCGAGGCAGGTTATTTGCCAGTGCGAGCGGCACAAAATCTGGAATCTCTTTTACTGGCGGGCGGAGCAGCTTGGCTGGCCACACAATTGGTAGAGCAGCTACTAACCTGCAAGTATACACGAGACATGGCCAAGACCATGGACATAGTGTTTGCGGTGATGCATTTGGACATTGAGAAGAACACCGATGCTTTGCTGCAGTATGTGGTGGCACCTTTAATGCTCAGAAGACAGGGGTAAGTAGTTAACAAGTGGATATTAATGCTTTCCATCTTACTAAAGATTTGTCAAACTTTCAGCGATGATATTAATGAGCCGCAGAGTCTGGTCTTGGCACGCCTATGCATCTATTGCATTATATCCTGCCTGGAGACACGTAGCAATGGCAGTCATTCTGCTGCCAGCTCACTGAAGAAGCGTTCCCGTTCGCACGATGAAGAGGAACTGTCGGCAAATGTGGCCAAAGTGCGCAAAGTATTGACTGCCGGTGAGGGCAGTGATAATTCCAATGATTTTACCGAATCCAGTGGCTTGGGCAGCACCTTGCTAGCCACACCCACACCAGAGCTAAGAGTCACACCACAACACTTGAGTGAACCCCTGCAATCCAGCATCAAGCACATATTCAATGTGTTTTTGCAATTTGTCAGCGGCGATGAGTTGTCACCCAAAGTCATTTTTGTCTATCAATTTATTTCTCTCCTGGTGGAATGTGGAGGAGAGCGTGTAGCGCCCGTCTTGCGTCTCATGCCATCGAATCTGGTCCAGCAATTGCTTAAAGTTATGGCCACCGATGATGTACGTGTGGGTTTGATAGCCCGGCTCTATGATTTGCGTGTTCCCGGTGGCAGACAGGCAGCTGTGTCGGATTTGTGCCTGTGGAGGAACATGCAATTGGCTAGGCATAGTATACACTTGTAAGATTGAAAGGAATAAACAATTTTTTGTATTAAAAAAAAAAACTAAGAAAATTGCTAGCACAAATCGAAATCGGTTGCTTCATCTGGATTTTTCTTTCATTTATTACAATAATTTGTTGTTTGCCAGGAGGAGAAGGGAGACGTGGAGTAGGAGTGGGAGTTGGCTTAAATTAAAAGACTTGTTTATCACTTGGGCAGGCAGCACTCAAAGTAAGTCTCGCCCACATAACCACCCCGCATGGCCTTCTTTACATTATGCTCGAATTGGCGTCGATTGCTTTGCAAAACATCGGCGGCCTCCTTGTTCAACGGATCCTCGGGATTGGGCTCCTGTTGGTTAATAAATTTATAAACGAATTCTTTTTAATTTCCATTCATCTTACCAAAAATAGAAACTGCAAGCCATACACAATGGAGTTAATGGTCAAAACTGGATTCCAATCCTCGCGCAATATGTTCAAACACACATTGCCCTCCAGATCAATGTTGGGATGATAGACCAAGGTGCCACATTTCACTTTGGGCGGCTCGTGCGGATAATTGGAGCCTACGCGAAAGTTAAATACAAATCGTCCATCCTTGTAGAAACCCTCGTCTGGGCTGATGATTAATTTAAAGTTGAGCAAGTCATCGGCATCGGGGAATTCTGTTACGCATGTTTTTGGCAGGTTTAGTTCGCTGATATCTGAAAAATATGCAAATTTCTGGTGAAGATCCTCTCCCACACACACGCACGCCCTCTACCCCGCTTGCACTGTCATCACTCTCTTACCTTTCTGTATGCGCAGCTGGGCGGCCGAGGCCTTCTTTTGCTGACCACCGCTGCCCTTTTGTTCGCCTTCCTTCTTTTGTTGCTTCAGCGTGAAAAGTTTAATCATTTTTGCTATATATTTTTGTTGGCGTCTTCGACTTCAAAGTCTCCGTCTTCGTTTGGGAATTGGTTAAAGCGGCAATTTCAGCTGTTTTCGTAATGTTCGGGGGCTGCTATGGCTTATACAGAAAGTCAATTCATATTTTTGAATTGTTAATAAATGCTTGAGCGATTTGTTGTTAAAGCTAGCCTACCGTAGATTCCGCTTCGAGTGATTTTCTTCACCTCCTCTCTTGCTCCCTTGTTCTTTTTTAAAGTGACCAAATTTGGTAAAGAAAATACCATAAAACCATATATTTTTTTAAGTTTAAAAAAAAGCCATTCAATTAAAATATTTAGAGTAGAAGGCAAGTAAATTATTTAAATAGATTTTCATTTTTATGTAAATTCAGCCTTGAGATTTTTTTTTGACCTCGATAGTTTGGGCTTTGTATATCGATAGTTTCATTTCAGTGTTGAACATCGTTTGAAAATTTAGCTCATCTCTAATTGAAACCAGGGCTGGTTGTAACCGCACATGTTGTTGCTTTTCAATTGAAATTATTTTTAATTTTAGCCATGTCTGGCGAACCGGAGATAGCTAAGGATGCTGTACTCAAACGAAGTGAAAAGCTTGACGACAACACCCCTAAGGTGCAGGGCTATGACTTTAATCAGGGTGTGGACTACAGCAAACTTTTTGAATCCTATGTAAACACCGGCTTTCAGGCCACCAATTTAGGTCTGGCCATTAAGGAGATCAATAAAATGGTAAGTTCAGCCTATGCTTTATTATCAAAAATCCTAACTTCACTTAGCTGGATTGCAGGGCTCAGCCTTTGGACACCGACCAGGAGGATATTCATGAAACGGACGAATTTATCAAGCGACGCAGCAAATGCACAATTTTCCTGGGCTACACTTCCAATCTGGTGTCATCGGGCATGCGTGAGACTTTACGCTTTCTGGCCGAGCATCGCATGATAGATGCCATTGTTACCACAGCTGGCGGAGTGGAAGAGGATTTCATCAAGTGCCTGGCACCCACTTATATGGGCTCCTTTGATCTAAATGGAAGAGAGTTGCGTGAACGTGGCATTAATCGTATAGGCAATCTGTTGGTACCCAATGATAATTACTGCAAATTTGAGGATTGGCTAATGCCTCTTCTGGATGAAATGTTGGAGGAGCAGCATTCCAAGCAAGTGGTCTGGTCACCTTCACGTATTATTCAACGATTGGGTGAACGCATCAATGATCCCAGCTCGATTTACTATTGGACAGCCAAACATCAGATTCCTGTCTATTGTCCTGCCCTCACCGATGGCAGTCTGGGTGATATGATGTATTTCCATTCGTTCCGTCATCCTGGTCTAGTAGTAGATATTCTCTCCGATCTGAGACGCTTGAATACCATGTCCGTCAAGGCTATCAACAGTGGCATGATCATTGTGGGTGGCGGTGTGATTAAGCATCATATTTGTAATGCAAATCTGATGAGAAATGGAGCAGATTATTCAGTGTTTATCAATACGGCATCAGAGTTTGATGGCAGCGATAGTGGAGCACGGCCAGATGAAGCTATTTCGTGGGGAAAAATCAAAAAAGATGCCACTCCCGTCAAGGTGTATGCAGAGGCTAGCCTGGTGTTTCCCTTAATAGTGGGCGAAACCTTTGCCAAGCGGCATTTTATTAAGTAAATCGGATTATGAAAATAAATGTGTGGCAGCATCTCTAAATAATAGTTTTTTTTTCCCAACTTTCCAGCAGCTGCGAAAAAGTAGAAAGAAAAACTTGCATCATATCGTTTCTTCTTCGTCGTCTGCCTGACAATAGCTCAAAATGCAAAGGAAGCAAAAGTTTCCCGCTTTAATGATGCGTACAGACTTGGGGGAAAAAGTTTGAGTATATAAAGAAAGCATCTCGCTCCACATTAGTGGCATAAAATTAATGACAAATTTGTAAGCTTATGTCAGCGGATTTCAGTCATAAAACAATTTCCGTTTCTTAACACCAAAAATTATCAAAGTGAAAAGTCATCATGGAGTATATTTATGTCCCATCTGCGACCAACAGTCCAAAGGGCCAACAAAAGCTGCATCTCCTAAAAGAACTATCCGCTGGAGTCCGCAAAATGCAATGGCTTGTTGTGTTTATCACATCTTGTGCCACCATCTTCAGCGACGCCTTAATGGTTTCCTGCTGTGGCCGTCGCGCTGATAACTTTGCTTGGATGGATTCTCTTTTTGCTTTTCCTTTTTGCTGTTCTTTTTTTTTTATTTTTTGGGTGAAGCACGACACTTTGGAGACTGACTTCTTGAGAGGGCAGAAAATTGCTTTGCTTGAGTAGTCTGTCTGGTGTGGAGACAAGAAATGGTACAGTATAGCGACAATCATACTTTACTTGACCAAGTTAAAAGCACTTAACAGCTGGATTCACTTCCTTTGAAGGATTATAAACTTACAAAAAGAAATGCAAGATATTTGTTTAGTATAAGGCATTCAATTTTTAAATTCTGATTTTAGAATTCCTCTTAAAAGTTCGGAATGAAAAAAATCAAGATTTTTGATTCAAAAGGAGTCGATTTTAAAAAATTTATTGAGCCTATTGTTACAATTGTTTTTAAAAACTTTCAAAATATGCTCTTCTGCGTCGATGCAGTGCTGCCAGCGCGATTTCCAAGCATTGAAGGCGTCATGGAAGGCATTCTCCAGAATAGCCTTGAGAGCCGCCGTGCATGCTTCTGTCGTCTCAAAATGCTTGCCTTTCATCGGGCTTTTCAGGCGAGGAAACAAAAAAAAACCACTCACAGAAACACGTCGCGCAAAAATGCATGTCCTGACTTTCCAGGTGCTCGGAGACAACTGACCAGCCGCTCATTCGTTAGCTAGGAACGCCCTCTACCGAATCCAGTCGGTGCGCGCACGCTCCGAAGTACAGTCGCGGCGGAAGAAAATCAGTCCTATTAATTTCCGGACAAACCATGCGAAGGATGTATTTATTAAAAATTAATTAAAAATTATATTAAAATAAATTATTTTTATAATTTCCATTTAACAAAAATCTAAAAATAATTATTTTATAAAATTTTTCTGATCAAAGAAAAAGAAAACCAAATATTAAATAATATTAAAAAACAAATAAAATAACACAGATAAGTTATTATAATCTATAAAAAAATTAATCACAAAAATATAATAAAATTTTATACCATAAAAAAAATTCAAATAATAAAAACTTCTACGAATACGGCTATAGCCAGAAACAAAACTTCAAAAAGTGGTCCCAAATCCCAAAAAAGACGGCCAAAAGTCGAAAAACGTATTTGATTTTGCTGAAAGTCTGTACTCGGGGGTTTTTGGGGTCGCTGATCACGAATCCGATGTCAAAATTTAGAAAAACAAAATGGCGGAATCAATATGGCGTACAATTTCTTCGAAAACGTATTTGATTTGGCTGTAACGTCGAAAAACACGTTTATCGATAATATCTCGATAACTATTTGACAGATTTTTTTCATATCGATTTTCGTGCTCAGCGGACCAAAATACTTTAGAAAAAGTTGGTTTGGTGAATTGGGGGAGAGTGCTGTCGAGCAGTGTATATATATTATGTAGCGACAAATGTGGCACAAAAATCATCACCGAGACTAAATATGCAGCTATCTGCAGCTAATTTTTGGATATGTTTTAAAGAATTGTCTAAACAACAATTTCTTATTTGTTTGAGAGTGGGATCTGATGGGAGTTTTGACTTATGGCTTTTTCTAACACGACTTTTCAGAATGTGACCAAGAAAAAACCTCTACTTTTATTAACGATTCACTATTTTATGCATTGTTAATAATAATTTTGAGCAATACATTTAAATTGTACTTACTTCCTAGAGTAGAATCCATTTTTCAGAATCCAAATCGGTTAATTTTTCGCGATTCTATACGCTTCCAAACGTTATGTTATTTTCGATGCATGACGAGTAAACGATGAGGCACGATCGACGCTCACGAACGGAGTTCATGCCTGAGCCAGGTGGGGACACTTCCTCCTTATTAACAGTCAGAATACAAACTAGATGTACCACTACAACTATTCCAATCATTAAAAGTACATAAAAAAATATTTTTTTCGACTTTTGGCCAGCTTTTGGGATTTGGGACCATGCTACGCTACAGTGTGTAAGATTTTGCTAATCTAGGGGACTTTAATCAAAAAAAAGTGATTCAAATTGAATGATCTTTTTTTAAATGCTAGTAAAATATCCACTTGTTATGAAAAAAACAAATATCAGAAGTTAAATTATCATTAACAGCAACAAAATAGTCATTAAACATGCCACATTGCAACGCTTGAAAATTCAATTTGACAACTCGCATCAGGCACAAAATTAAAGGGATTAAAATTTAGCCGTCAGTGTCTCGTTTCCAAGAGAAGAGCCATTTTTCTTATTCTTGAATAGTTCAACTGCAAAAATTTCAATAACTGGTCTAAAAACCTTTTACTGGAACATTTTATATAATTTTTTTTATAAACACTTACAAAAACTAGGCAAATTGCAAAAAAAAACAGGTTGCTTTTATGGACTACAACTTGCAAAGTTCCATCGAGTTCGGCGATTCCACCACATGGAGAGCAATCAGGTGGATCCCAGAACATATTCACAAAAAAAAAAACTTTCCGCATGTTTCCGCCATTTTCCGGTTTTTCGTTTTTTTGTTAGTCAAACCCGTTCACTTTTTTTGCTCTCTACTGTTCGTTTTAGGGGCTTCGGTTCCGTAACCTTGGCCCATTTTTTTAAAATAAAAACAGGGTGTATGCGGTCGTTACCAAGCTTATCCGGATACTATTACATATGGCGCCCCTATAGACGCCCGTTGGTCAAACTAGTTTTTTTTGGTAAGAACTATTTTTTTTTTCCAAAATAAAAGCTCTTAAACTTAGTATTTATTAAGATAATATGATCTCGTAATTCTACAAAAGTTTTATCAAAATCAGACAACTTTTTTGTTTTCAGTGATTAATCAGCAAACTTGTCAATTATTTTTTTAATATACTTTCAAACGGTTCAAAGTTTAATCAGAATCGGGTGACTCTATCCGTATAGCTCCCATATGAAAATCGTGTTCTGGCTAATACTGAAAAAAGAATATGTAGGGAGTAGTTTTTGTCCAATGTTGTTCATCTTAGAAACATATTTTGGGTAAATTAGCTCTTCCATTTCAAATTTCAAGTCGATATCTCTTCAACTACGGCCGCAATTGATTTGATCCCTCTAGATTGGTAAAATCTTACACTGTGCGACGAGATGATTCGAAGTTTTTGTTGGATCTCTTTCTTTAAGGATTAAAAAAGCCAAAGCGTTTTTTTCTGGGTCCTAAAATTTTATTTAATAGATCAAAAAAGATGTTTGGACTAATCGAGAACCTAAAATTAAATTTATTTGAAATGTTTGCCAAACATGACAAAATGGCTATAACTTCTTCCAATTTTCAAGTAACCGAATTTCCAGATTTCGATTTTGAATCAAGTCGCAGACCCTAAAATTAATTATTTCTGCAAACCTTTTATACATGAGAAACGCATCGTATAGGGGTATCAGTATGGTGTTACATTTTTTCATACTTAAATGTCCCCTTAATGTGCGTAGAGGGAACTGTACTCTTTCTGACACTATTTGAACTCAAAGAAGTTTATCTTGTCGAGACAAACAAATTTCTGTAAAGGGTACGTTTGGTAGTATAAAATGGGTTTGGTCTGATTAGCTACTTTTCTTTTATTGCACTTTGATTGATGGTTAGGATTTTCGATTCCACATCTCGTAAAGCTATTTAAATTTTTTTTGCTTTTATATCTTTAGTAAGGTTGTTGCTCTTGGCGGCCTACAAAATATTTATTTGTAGCAAATAAAAAAACCGTCTTAACAGTCAAAATACGAAAAACAAGTTTTCATATCTTTTTTTATTTTTTCAACTTTATCTTGAAAAACCCGTGACAAATTTGGATTTGAATTACTTCAGTACAAAGTTGAAGCTTAAGGCCTATATCCAGCACTTTGGAAAATTTATTTCGTTACAGTATTTCATATAATTAGGAACACTTTGGCTTTGCTTTGATGTTCATGCTTAACAGGGAATCAAACCGGAACCGGAACCGTACACCGGAAAGATCCGATTGAACTCAGAACCGAGAACCCGAACCGGAACCGATATTTTTAATTTTATCTATATCGGTATCCGAGAATCAGATATTGTTAGAACCGAAAAGACCGAAAAGAACCTAAACGTTTTACCGGTACAGTGAATGCAACTTCACTAGACTGCGAAACGAGCAGTCAGATTTTTTGGATTTTTTAAGCAATTAAGCTCAATTGTTAGTAAAAGTAAGAGTAACTGCTTTCACTGATATACATTTAAGATTTTATCCACATCTGCTTAATTGCAAATACATAAGGCAAGCAACATGTCTGAATGTGGAGATGTAGTCGATTTATATATCAATTTCTATAAAAAAATGAGGACAATACTAAAACTTTAATATTTTAACTTGAAAACAGTTTAATGGCATCAATCCAGGTTTTCCTGAGCTTAAAACTTTTTTTTTTGTTATTTTCGGTGTGAAGATTATTATGACTAGCATGCTTCTAAGAAATAATTATTAATTTACCTTCTTTGTAACTATTTTTTTATTTTAAGTAACGTTAAGTTTGGTAAAGAAATTGTTCATTAAATATCATTTTGATCATCTTATGAATATAAACATGAAATAAAAAGGTACCTGAACCGGAATCAAATACCGAAAACAGTATCATAAGCCAACAAAACCTTTTACCGGAAACGTTAGTTTCGGTGCCACTGGAACCAGAACCGGAACTCGTTTCGGTTTAATTCCCTGGTTTTTATTTCTATTTATCTGAAATGCTGTAACTGAAATAAATTTTTCGAAGTGTTGGATATAGGCCTTTAGACCAAAATAAACAAACCGTTAGAACGAACCAACTTAATTTAATTACTCTTTTTCACGTAGTTAAAAGATAAAAAAATATAAATTTCTTTTTGTTACATTTTTATTTAATGTTTTTTTTACTATTTTATAGATATACAATTCCTCATATCACCATACCCATTCAGTTTTTTTTTGATCTCGACTCGATCAACTTTTTAGTGTTGGACAGTGTAAGGAATCATTTATTGAAGTGACAACATTATTGTGTAATCATATAAAATATTTGATAGCAACCTATTCAAAAAGTAAATGTTCTTTTCCTTTCAAAATTTCATAAATGGTTCGGGTGTTATATTTTAAGCTAAAACAAGAGAATCTTGAAACTCACATTTCGTTCTGAGAGATCGAATTGTATCCCAAAAAGTATGCTACTTAGTCTTGCATGTCAGTTGGCTTTTAAAGCTAATTCAAAACTCCTTAAATTTTAGACATTTTTATTTCGATCTTTCGTCTTACACAAATTTTATACTTGTCATTGAAAATAAAAATTAAAAATCATAAATTCAAAGAATTTGCAAACAATGTGTGACGTGACCGAAGCGGCGTTAGATCGTCATTTTACCGCCCAGCTGCGTGGAATAAGCGAGATTTATGGACTTAACATTAGCAAATCGGATTATGTGATCAGTAAACGTTGGCTTCAACTCTTTCAACAGTCTCCAAGTAAGGATAAATATGCCAGGAATTGTCTCATGCTGCTAATGCATTCCCAGCTGCGGGAAAGAGGTCGTTTGAGTAAACCCTTCATCGAGCTGAACAACACACGCCGACGGCTGGATGTTGTGCTAAGTGAGTACGATGGCATATTGGATAAAGCTATTCCGGAGGCAAATGTGACAAGTTGTGATCAACAGTCTAATATAAATCAAGAATTTGAATGCATCACGCAAAGGAATAAGGTTTTGCTGGAAGAGATTAATTCATTGCACAAACGTACTTTGCAAAATGAAACTCTGTATAAAACGCGAGATTTGGATTTGCAAAAGAAATTGGTGGAGACAAAAGACCAAAATCAGGAATTGATCTTAAAAGTGTGCCGTTCCACCTCGCAGGTAGGTTAACTTAACTCCAGAGAAGCTTTAATTGTTTATTTTTCTTTGAATTACTTAGGCCATTGATCGTCTCAAGGACTGGACTGGTGTCAAGGATCAGCTAAATTTTTTGGCCACAAGTTTTCAACATTTTTGTAAGAATCAACCTGCAATGAGGGAACAAATTCAGTTACTCGATAAACGTCTCGAACGCATACTGGATCTAATGGTGCAGCAGGCATGTGAGCGTCGCGAAAAGAATGTATCGATTCTGTACAATGAGATGTACGCACAGAAACAGGACTGCGAAAGGCAGAAACTTCAGGTCAGAGCCAAGGATCTAAAAAGGCGTGAGCAAAACCAAGCTCCCATATGCTCTACCTGTTATGTGAAGCAATCAGAAGCTATTGTTACACACTCGGACGAAGCAGTCCTTAACACTAGTTGTCCACAATGCCTGGCTGAGTGCTCCACGTCAGTCCTAACTCCTCCCCAGAGTGTAAGTCGATTAAAGAAGAAACAGTTCTATGAGAAACGATCCTCTTACTATGACAAGGCTCAGAGCGCCAGTGAGAAGTTTGAAATGGTCTTAGATTCGTCCATTGGTGGGTCAAAGTGGTAACCCCATCTCTCCGCTCATATATATTTTCTATTTAATTTCTTTTACTTCAAATGTTGCGTTTTTTTTTAAATCAATAAATCGTTAAAAGTTGCTGGGAAATTTCTTTTGTTTTTTTTTCTGCTATTCCACTTCCACACTGTCAACTGCACAAACTTTTAATGTAGTTTTAATTTTCTCGTAATCACTGAGGCAACTTGGCAGAGGCAAGTTCTTCGAAAGTCGTCTAAAATCTACGCACTTAGTGGAAAAGACGCAAGGAATAAAAAATAGGAAAGCGGCCAATAACAACAACAACAGCTTTGTTCGTAATTAGTTTTTAAGCACTTGGGTGAGTGTGTGTGGTTAGACGAGTGTGTGTGTGTGAGAATGCGATACGACAACATGCAGTTAAGCACTTCTTAACGATGGCTGACTGCCGATAATGGCCTCGGCCATAATAAACGCATTCAATTTTCTTGCCAAGTTTTCATAAATTTTGAAAAATGGAAAAACTAAATTGAAATTGGAGAGTGGTTTATGGCCACTTAAGTTCAAAGTGACGGCCATAAAAAAGTACAAATAATATTTTAATAGAAAGTATTTTCAAAGTTGATAGTTAGCGACCTTTCTAAATTGTAGAATTTGAGTATTGTAGGCTCGAGGTCAAGTTAAACACACAGATGTGTATGTTGATTTTCTAATATATTTCGGTTGCTCTTCGGCAACCATCTTTAGGGACACTACAAAACAATTTTCAATTACAAAGTAACATCGATATTTATCAAACACATAAAACATTTTTACATACATTGTTTTACACGTCTGTTCCGTTCGGCGTGGAGTTGGATACTGACTTATTATTTGGTCAGTAAGTGTCTGTATAGGTGCGCGCAGTTTTCCGTGTCTGTTTTGTAGTTAAGTCTCTTGTCAGTGTGTGTGTCTATAATATACAACATCTCTATTGTAAAGCGTTTGTTGTAGTGGTTTTCTTGCTGTAGGATTGTTGTTGCTTCGAAGTTAGGCGAGTGTCTGGTCTCCATACAGTGTGTCGCAAGCGCCGTTTTTTGTATGGTTGTTTGATGTCTGAGCTTGTAGTCTGATTTATGTAGCGCTATTCTTGTTCTAACTTGACCTCGAGCCTGCAATACTCAAATTCTACGAAAGTATTTTCAAAGAAAATCATTCAAGCCATAGATTACACTAGGCAACAAGGTCCTAAATGCGAATCAAATTTGAAAATTGTTAATCACGAATCTGTTTTTGGAATATAAAGTTACCAAAAATTAATTTTAAGCGAAGATATACCATTTAAACCAGCCAAACTGGTCCGCGTTTTGATGGGTCGAACCCTCAGACTTTTTTGAAATTCATCGAATAGTTTTCGTTTTTCGGGCAAAAAAGTTAAATTTACTAAAAAGCATTCTTGTGTGATCCAAATTACCTCTACCCAAAAAATTATAGAGCCCCGTTTTATATGCCTTCCTCACTGAAGCAAATTTTCAAAAAAGTTATCGTCATCTCTGAAAGTGCAGAATCCTGTCCTCATTGTGTTGCTTCTGCATTTGCATTTAAAAATTTACAAAATGGCTGGCAACAAGGTAACAAATAAGCAAAGATGTTTAATTTAAATTTTTGCGCTGCTAGAAACATAAACTCTAATGTTGGTAAGGGTTTAAAACTCATCTATGTCAAATTCTTCTCTGTAAGTGCATGAATTATTTCGGTGGCCAGACTAGAAGGCTTGTGGTCTCTTGAGTCCAATTGCCATTACATTGTTAAGCCTCTCAGTTTCTGCAATTCATTGTGTTATCATTGATATTATTGGGTAGTTATAAAAAGTATAAATTAATTTCAATTTAATTCAACTTAGGCAAATTTTTAATTTTTGCCATTCGGCGCTCGCTTAGTAGTGATGACCACTTCGTTAACTCTAACAAACTAGCCAATTAATGATCGATTATCGAGTAGAAACTATCGAAATCGAATGGCTTAACAGAGTAATGCGACTACAATTTTCTCAAAAATGCGACTTTTTTTGGCATCTCTTGTGGCCATAACAAATTGTATGGGGGAAAATGTACATTTTGGCAAATGCAAAATTGAAAAAAAATAAAAAAAATTATGAGGACACAAAATAAAATAGCTATATTTTTCCGAAGCGTTATATCGGAAATCGAATATTTTTGGTGATATATATTTTTTTTTGGCTTCGGTCCCCATTTTGGTAAAAACTTTTTTTTGGGGTCTGGACATTTAAAGCAAAATGTTTAAAAGGTATTTTATTAAAGTTGATACACAGAAATCGCGGTGCAAACTGTACAATAAATTGGGAAGCCCAGTAGCAACTCAACAAATATAAAGGCTTTTATGCAAAGCAAGAGGGATAAAGCTAGCGCATTTTTAAAAACGGTATTAAAAAAATTAAATTAGCCGATTTCCGCAATTATTTTAAATAAAAAAATTAGATGTCGCACACTTGAGTTGATGGCGAATAACATGCTCGCAGCATGACGACTATTGTCGAGGTGTGGCAGTCGCCTATCGTCATTCTGCACGCATGTTGTTCTCCCTTTAAACACAAGAGAGCGACATCTAAGAACCTAATTTTTAAAGGATCGTATTTCGTTGATCAACATATTGACATGCTAACTCAACAATCACCAAGACTGGGGAATAAATGATTGGAGCTGAATTTGAATTTACCGTTGTGTACCCTGGATCGGGGCCTTATTAAGTTCTGGGTGGAAGAGAACGAGCCATGGCCAGTGCTTTCCGACTTGGCATGGTAATATCCGTGCCATCGGAACGCTTGGCTTCCGATGACCGATGAGCACAGAACTCAACGTGTCTTCAAAATTTCTGGTGTAACGATTATTGGTAAATTCAGAAGTTATTACGTTTCGTAGATTTACCTCATTAAGTTTTTTTATACTTTGTAGTCCGAATGCTCTATTTTGAAAGATGAATTAAAAAAGTAATCACTTCTTTCGTTCCATTCTTTAAATTCATGAAAAACTCAAATTATTAATTAACCAACAAAATATATATTTTTTTTTAATAATATACTTTATTTATTTTTTTTTTTTAAGCCAGTCAGAATTCGTTCTTAAAACCGGTTAAAAAAAACCTCAATTAACACAAAAAAATTTTTATATTCATAAAATTGGTTTTTTATATTATATCCACCCAAAAAAAAATTGTCATCAAAGTGACACAATTTAGACTTCAATTTGAAACTATTTAGTACCCAATTCTAATTAATTTCTTCAAAAGTATTAACATGATATTTCGAGGATTACAAATTGATACTAACGTGTATCAGGTTGACGCTTTATTAATTTTATTATTGTATTAATTTTTAAGTATCAATTTGACACTAGGTCTTATTAATTTGATAATTCAACTATCAAAATTTTTGTTTCATTTTGATACTAGCTTTTATTAATTTAATATTTTTTCTTATCTTTGTAGTATAAATTCAGTTCATTATAATCTGCTATTAAAATTAAAACAAAACATTTTATACAAGTTTTTTTATTTCAAATTCTATCAAAATGTAATTTATTTACACTATTAAATTGAATTCGTCAAGTGTAGACACCCGTCTAAGTGGGAACATTTGTCTCTCACTGTTTGCCTCGTGTCCACGCGAATGTCGCTTAACCAGAAGTCACCATATTGGTATGCCTCTTGCTCGAACCCGTACATCAGAGTTCCCTAGCCATAGCACCTGGGGCACGAACATACTCCCTGTGTGTTAGAGTGAGACACAGCCGTTTTCGCGCTCTTCTGGGGACACGTACATGTAGCAAGTTTACGCCTTCAGAGACCTTGAGTAAAACGCGAAAAACGCCTGTTCTGCAGCTTTCTTGGTTTCACACCTTAGTTAGTTGTCTTGCAAACGCTGAAACTGTCACAGCAGCATTGTGGCTGTTTTATTTAATTAAAAAAATTAAAAAACGACATGAATACTAATGCTGCTTATACTTACCTTGCAAATATACGCCATTTGAAATCCATTTATTTATCTTCATCACGTCGTCTGGGAAAAGCTCCCCATAGCCTTAACTTTTAACTAAGTACACATTTGTTTACACAAAAGGTAAAATCACTAAATGTGACATGTCAAGCATCGCCAACTGCGACGTTCGGCATGCTTCGTTTTAAGTTCATACATTCTTCGAATTTTCGAAATAAAAAAATAGTTTGGGTTCAAATTAATACTTTTTGCGCATCAAATAAATATTCGAAGTTTCAATCTAATACTTTCTAGGTTTGCATTGATACAAAAAAATTATATTAGTTTCAGTTTCGATTTGAGACAACGTGTATCAGAGTGATATGTATTTATACAATTTTTTTTTGGGTGTAGAGCTATTTACATAGAGCTATCTATCACAAAAACTGTAACAGAGTTAAGTTTATCTAACACATAGCAGCAGGCTTTGGAAGTGCTCTTTTTTCTTTGCTCTGCTTGAGAGCTGTCGCTCACTTCTTAGAACGGGAGCCGTAAAGAGTTTTGTGACTTGGCTTCGATTTACAGGTTTTGAAAGCAATCAGAATGTAGTTTTTTTAAAATAGTCAAATGATACTTACTTTGTATGAAACATTTTTTAACTCGGCTATTTATAATTCCATCTT
This sequence comes from Lordiphosa stackelbergi, assembly GCA_018904235.1. Classification (NCBI taxonomy): domain Eukaryota; kingdom Metazoa; phylum Arthropoda; class Insecta; order Diptera; family Drosophilidae; genus Lordiphosa; species Lordiphosa stackelbergi. The sequence continues at coordinate 25,930 of JAEIFU010001125.1, read as the reverse complement.
TTTTTTTTTAAATTCAAGATAAATATCTTATGTGTGTGGTGGGCGTAGCAAGCAAAAATTTAAAAAATGAAAAAAAAACAAAAATTTTTTAAAATAACCAAAAACATTTAAATTGGCCAATTTTCTTTCAAAAAACAATTTTAAAAAAATATTTTTATAATTATATATTTTAAATTTTTTTTTACTATTTTGCTCCCTTCAATATTTTGAAAGTGAAAAAAAAAAGCGAAAAATTTTTCGCGGCAAAAATTTCCAATAAAAAAGAAAGAAAACTATTTTTTTTAAAAATTATTTTGTTCATGTTTGTTAATGTGTTTTTTGTGTGCGTTTATTTTTGTTGTCCAAAAGTAAAAAAAAGCTAACCTGTTTACCCTTCTTTGGGGATTATAACTAATTTTGTGCCAAGTTGTTGCCAAAAAGTAATTATGTGTCAATAGAGTGCAAAGTGTATATAAACTAATTTTTAAAATCTTTTTGCTCCATTTGCTCCGATGTGTATAAATCCCTAATATTGTAGCTGTGGTTGAGTTCGCCTTTGAGGAACTTCTTGATATCTACATACAAAACAACCCGTTTCGAGTTGGATTTATGACGAACTGAAAGAATTCGACTTTAAGCTCGAAGAAATAGCATGAAATATATGACATATATGTCCTTGTATCCATGGTTTCCAATGTAGGCAACAGTCCTTAAAGTGCTAATGCACGGCTACTAAATAATAGAAGCATAACACCAGGAGGTTACATGCTCGAAAGAGTACACGGCAGAACAACATGGCAGAAGTTTTCCACAGAGCAATGGATTCCTCAGATCATCTTGTGTCGAGCATCTATCTAACAAAAAGATTGGGTCAGCAAAATAAACTACCCCTACCAGCAGACGTAATCAAACTTTTGGAATCACCAAACTTGCTATATTTTTGTAACATGAACAATAAAAACAGTGTTTCCCGATTTTGATGCTAACAATAGTAATAGTGATTCAGATTCGGACTCTGAAAATCCGTTTTCAATAGAAATTGAAATGTAAAAGACGACTTTTAGGAACATTTTTAAATGTAAAGTACTTATTTATAGTCATTTTGAATGCATTGTTATTTTTTTACTTATTGATATTAAGGTTAAGTGTTAAAAAAATGAATTAAAAACATTTGTTGAATTTGACGAATGCTAGCATTATTAATTACCGTACAAGTATCAATAAAATGAAACCTATCTCGTATGGGCGGATAGGGAAGGCGTGGTCAGATCGGTCTGATACTTAGATATATTTTTATGTGCATCGACACTGTCATATGTACCAAATTTCAAGAACCTAGCTGTAAAACTTTAATTTTCGTCGAAAAATCGGCTCGCTGGCCCAATGTGCAGTGGTTAAAGCTTAAAATATCTTCAAAGCTGTTACCCTTTTTATACCCTGTTCTCATTAAAAATGAGAAAGGGGATCATGAAGTTGTGCAAATGTATGTAACAGCCAGAAAGGGAAGCACCTCCGACCCCATAAAGTATATATATTCTTGATCAGCACCAACAGCCGAGTCGATTTAGCCATGTCCGTCTGTCTGTCTGCCTGTCTGTATGAACGCGTCGATCTCAGAGCCTGTAACAGATAGAGTTTTGGCATGTATGTAGGTGTATATTGTACCATCACGAGTTTGTTTCCAGATTTGGAAAATTCCTCCTCCTCCATCTTTAAACAGCGAAAAACTATCTTTTTCTCTGTATAAACGCGTGGATCTCACAGACTATACAGAGGTGGAGCCACAAATTTTTTGCCTATGTAGGTGAATACTGTACCCACATCGAGTTTGTTTCAAATTTGGGAAAATCTCCACCTCCTCCATCTTTTAGCAGCAAAAACCGTCTCTCTCTCTGTATAAACGGATCTCACCAGACTATAAGAGGTAGAGCCGCAAATTTTTGCATGTTATGTAGCTGTACATACTGTACCAGATCCAAGTTTGCTCCAGGTTTTGCCAAATTCCTCCTCCTTCTCATTCTAACCGCGAAAAACTGTTCGAGCTACAATTTTTTCCCAATGAAATTCTATGAATTTGACAAGCTATTCAAATTTAAATCATAACAAAAAGCAAAACTACTACATGTCTCAAGAGTCGAACTTTGCTTTCATTTATTTAAAAATGAATTTCTTATACATAAAACCAAAAGCTACTCCTTAATTTAACAAAGTCGCCTTAAAGGCTTCAATTATTGTATTTTATTTGAATTTATTTATTGCACATCAAAATGTGGCTTCATTTCAAAGTGGTTGCCAACTGTTTTCACAAAATGTTGCATACTTTCAGGGTCTGGCTGATGGTGTCAGGAGTGAGTGGGGTAGGCCATCAATGGTTTTCGCACGCAATATTCGCACCTTATCCTGGCTGTTTGCCATAATGGCATAAATACCGCAAATACTTTTAAGATTCTCCAGCCATCTCTTTCGCACACATCCTTCCTCCCACAATGTTTAATTTCTCAGATGCGGCTTTGGTATTTCCCTCTTCTTCTTCTTCGTACTCATAAATTGCGCAAATTCCTTTTGTGAGCGCAAAAGAAAAATCGTAGCCGAGAACGGAGCAAGAGAAAATGGGTTTGAGTGGAGAATGCCTTCCCATCTAATTTCTCTGCATGTCCTTTGCACGCTTATTAAAGTATAAATCATTTGACGGCAAAGTGACCAACAAAATACGTCACAAAGGAAACAGCAAAAGAAAACTCCCTCCCCCAAAAAAAAAACGACGGAAAACAACAAAGAATGAAAGTGGCGGGCGAAGGTACAGTTGCAACTCCTCCGCTTGGTTAGCCAAAGTACATTATAGTCGTTGGTCGGGTGCAAGCTGCAACAAATGTAGCAGAAAACCGCAGCCGAGAGTAGTGCAATTAAATACAGGAAATAATGGCCACCACAGCAGTAGCATGGCACGAAGGCAAGCAAAGGATGCATGGGAGGTGGGCAGACAGGAAGCGACTGGATGTAGGAAACATTCACCACAGCATCTTGACCGGTCTCAGAAATTGGCCTAACTTGAGTCGCAATTTTGTGACATGAAACAGGAATTTCAAAACCTGCAGCCAGAGTGAATGATGAAGGCGCTTAACAAAAAAAAAAAAGAGAGGAAGCTAACTTCGCTCGACCGAAGTTTATATACCCTTGGAGCATGATATATGCCTGCCAGTTTTTTATATGGCAGCTATACGTATATATTCATCCGATTTTGATCAAACTCTCCAAATTTATGTTGAAACAGATAATATTCATAACTGAAAAGTATAAAGACGCTACCATTGAAAACAAAAAAGTTTTTCTCACTAGAACTATTTTTTCGACCGATCGTTCCTATGGCAGCTATATGCTATAGTCATCCGATTTGGATCATGTTGACATACCATAAAAAAAAAAAATTTTTTTCCCACAAATTTGTCCCACAGATCCCTCAATAGAAAAAATCAATCACCCGACGTGACGTTGCAACCTTTCGACGGTCTCGGCCGCTGCAACCAAATGTCCGCCAAGTCGCTGCTCGTCGCGCGAACTAAGGTTCAAGTTCACGCGAAGCTTGGAAATATCTTTCCCGCACCTGGTCGTCCGACCTTACAGGTGGTCGTCCCACCTTGCCATGTCTTAGTTCTTTCGCATTCCTCTTGTGGACCATTTTTGCTGGAGCTTGTTCATCCATACGGGTAACATGTCCCAGCCAGCGCAGCCGCTGTTGCTTTATGCGCTTGACCAGACTAGTATCCCCATAGAGCTCATACAGTTCGTCATTCTTTCGGATGGAAAATCCTCGCCAACTTTCAAAGGTCCAAAAATACTGGAAAGAATCTTTCGCTCGAAAACGCCAATCGCCGCCTCATCCGCTGGATGGCGACTGGATGTCGCTGGTAAGCGACTTTATAGCGCTAATTTTGTTCTTCGCTTGAGGCCTCTGCTCTTGAACTCCCTACTGAGCCCATAGTAGCATCGGTATGTGAGCGTAATTCTTCTTCGGTTTTCCAGGCTGATGTTGTTGTCGCCGGTTATCATTGTTCCGAGGTAGACAAAGTCCTCTACAACTTTAAAAGTTGTACTCTCCCATTGCAACAGATTGCCCAAGACGCGTGGACTTCTGTTTCGAGGATACTAGGTACTTCGTCTTGTCCTCGTTTACCGCTAAGCCTATCAGTTCCGACTGCCTCTCAATCTCTGAAAACGCCCTGCTTAACGCCCGTTCGGTTTTGCCGATAATGTAAATATCATCGGCATGCGAGTATTATTACATCTTTATTAAAGATGGTGCCGATCTGTTGGCATTTGGGCACCGGCGGAGCATGTACTCCATCAGCAGATTAAAAAGTCACACGATAAGGTATCACCTGCCTAAAACCTCTTTTGGTTTCAAAGGCTCGCAGAGGTTCGTTCCTATTTTGACGGAGCTTTGGGTGCCTCTCAACGTCATCATGCAACGTCGAACGTACTTTGCTGGTATACCAAAGGTAGACAGGGCTTCAAAAAACCTTGACCTTATCGGTGTGTCGAAAGCGGCTTTTTAATCGACAAAAATGGTGGTTTTCGATGTGTGAAAGTATATTTGATAAATAATTTACAAGTTTGCTGACTGAAAACAAAAAAGTTTTTCTCTCTAGAACTAGTTTTTGTTCCGATCGTTCCTTTTGGGGGAACAGCTCTGTAGAATTACATTGAGAGCATATTATCTTAACAAATACTATGTAAAGACGATCGTTCATCAAAAACAAAAGTTTTTCCACAAAAACTAGTTTTCCGACCGAGCGTTCCTATGGCAGCTATATGGTATAGTCATCCGATCAGGCCGGTTACGACACATATACAGCCTGTATGTATTTCAAGATATTGTGCAAGGTTTGGTAACGATAGCTTTAAAAACGAACGGAGTAGATAACTCAGAGAAAAAACCAAGCCGATCGTGCTTGATATCAAGCCGATTTGATATCAAAAGTACGGTAAGACGGAATATTCTTGGATCCAAGCCGAAAATACTGAAATCAAGCACGAATTTCTGAGACTGAAATTCTTGGTTTGAAATTAAGTCGGCTTCATATCAAGCATAGATCTTCTTGGTAGTAAGCATGGAAAGTCTCGAATTTAAGAATAGATCTTCTTGAAAAGAAGCATGAAAAGTCTTCACCTCAAGAGGAGATGTACTTGGTTGTAAGCATGGAAAGTCTCGAAACCAAGCATAGATCTTCTTGGTTGTAAGCATAAAAAGTCTTGATTTTATTTAATTATATTTATTGTTAATGAAAATCAAAAAAGGCTTATATATACTTAATTCTTAATACGTTTTTCCGTTGTTATTTTCTCAATTCTTTTAGTCATTAAGCGATAATAGCCGCAAGATCGTGCTGGTCTAGGCATCCGCGATGGTTGGCTTCGCAGATTTCTTGCCACTCTCAATGCGGAATCTTGCCGTCGGCAGTAAGACAACGTTGAGCAGGATAAAGCAAATATAATAATACTAAGCATCTGCCAAAAAAATAGAAACATTTTGATTTAGTAAAAATTTGTTGTAATATTAAATCTAATAACAGTTAAAAATAATTTTTAACACTTACCGACTGTTGTTGCCATCCTGGCCCCGGCTAGCAGTTGTTTGCACGCTTCGTTGTTAAATTTTTCGGAATAAATAGGAATAATTTTCTCCGTGAAGTCGTCCCACTTCGCAATTTCAATCTGGAATATAATTACAAAATAGCACGATTATTACAAACAGACATAAAATAAAACATACACAAACAAAAAATTTAAATAGAATACCGATAAATATAATTTACTAAAGCGATACGGATAAAGCAGATGATGCGAAAACATATGTCTGCATATGCACGCATCAACACAAATTGCTCAACGCTAAAACACGGAAGTACGAACACTAACACAAATTAAAAACGCGATACTTACATATGTATACATACACACAATACATAGCGACAGCGCGCATATGTAAATTTAAAATTTAGCACTTTTACTTACCATTTAAATATTTTAACGCTTCTTTTCATTCAAACTCGTTAAGAATTTGTTCGTGTTTGTTGTGTTTTTTTTTTTTTTTTTTTTTGTTAATTTATACTTTAATCACTTCCGACTTCGTTGGCTTTTCACATTCAATTGATTACCGACGCGGCAAAGATGCCAATTTCAAAGCTGCCTTCGCTGTTTGCACCTTCGTGACAGCCGAAGCGTTGGCGACGCTGAGAGCAAGAGCGAGATTTGTTCTCATTTTTTGCTTGCGCTCTTCGCTAATGGCTCCCCGCACTTCCCTCGCCCACAGGTTGGAAGTCAAGATCAATTGTCTTCTCGTATGCAAGCAGTTTTCGTCTTAAAAAATCAAGAAGAAAAAAATCTAAATTGAAGCCGATTTCAGTCTCGCCGATTCGTGCTAGATTTCTCTGGGTGTGCGATGAAGACCGTGCTGAAGGACCTTACACTTCGACAAACACCGACAACGTGACTCGGGTACGCAAAGTTTTGAGCTCCAGATGATAAATTTACGGAGCATTTGAGCAAGCGCAAGGTGTGCGCAAAGATGGTCCCAAAAGTGAACTTGAAAAGTGCCTTCTTGTGTTGTGAACCAAGGCCTGTACAGTCTCAAGGCTATTCGGAGAAAGCCTTTCAGTAACGCCTTCAATGCTTGGAAATCGCGCTGCATCGGCGCAGAAGGGGCATATTTTGAAAGTTTTTAAGATAACCAATTGGCCTATTACTTTCCGGCAAACCCTGTATATTGTCAAAAAATATTGTCGAGCCCAAAAAAATGTATTATCAAAAAATTTGATATGGTTTTAGAAAAAATATGTTCAGTATTTTTCTCAACTTCACTTCCGCATATACTCTGTGATTGGAAGCTGGTTGTGCACCACCTTGTATCTTTGTTGTAAAGAGTATTTAAATAACAAATTTTTGCGGAGGATGAATTGGAAACAAGGCTGATTTATTACTTCGGTACGATATTGTCAACACAAGTGTGCTGTTGTTGCGGTTTCCTTCTTGTGGTACGATAAAAGCAATTCTGTGGGCATCTCTGCACTTAACAACTTTTCAACTTAATTTTGGGTCTCATCGCCCCATTTCAAATAGCATATTACATTTTTAAACCGATTTATCTTATTGTTTTTAAACCGATTTAAAAACTTCAAGTTCTTACTTTACTAACTAAATTTTAACAACAAATCGCACTAAAAGATTAAAATGTTCCTTAAATAATTGGCTTAGAGAGAAATTGTTACTTAAAGAATTTCCATTAAATAAAAATAAACATAAAAAACTTTATCGATGGCTAAATAGTTCACATCTTAATGTAGCGCATTCCAAGTGAAATACATGCATAGTTTGACCAATCCACATATACAAAGACTTCTGCTTGCGGTTTTCTCTTGGCCGGCTGCTGCTTTCTCTAAAGACTCGATAAGAATTTCTATGTATGCATGCCTGCTGCCCTGTATGTTGTGTGAAATATTTTATAATTCAATTTTCAATTGGCAGCTGTTCCATACATACACATTTATATGTCTACATATACAATATATAGAGTCGCACTCTAATTGAATTCAGTGTGCACTTAAGCGGCATCCGTTCATAATGCAATTTCGCAACAGAATTTTGTAGACGAAAGTGTGGCATGGACAAAAGAGCCAGCAAATGTTGTGTTCTGTTGCTATGCTAATGCAAAGTGTTTGCTTTTTTTTCAATAAATATATTGCACCATAAATAATATGAAATAAGCAGCAGCAGGAGCGGGAAATTGAAATGAAATTAAACTGCCAACTCGATTGAAGGAATTTCGCCAACATCCCTTTGCCAGAGGGAACCCAGGCAACGAGCTGCATAAACCATATTTTTTTATTTGTATTTCATTTTATTTGATGTTGAATGTTTTATTTTATTTTATTTTTTATTTATTTTTTTCTCAGGCTGGGAAATAATCGATTGTCAGTCAGTTCCCACTTGATGATTGTCCGTCGTTGCCGTCGGGCCTGTCTGTGCGTTTGACTTTCAGTTGGAATGCGAATGCTAGCGCTAAAGTATGGGCAGCAGCAGCATGGCATATTTGGAGAAATGTCTAGGCACTGCCAGAAATCGAACAATTGAAGAATTTCTAAGCAAATTTGTACAAAATTCCAGCATACTTTTTTGTCTGTGTAGCAAAAAATTCCTTACGAAGGACTTTGCCTGGAGTTTTATTGATTCATTTTCAATGGTCATTGCTCAAGAGCACACAATTGGCAGTTTTTCATTTCCAGCTTGGCTCACGTTGCGTATGCTTAATATGGTTAGGCAAAGTCTGCTTAACAAATTCAAACAATGATAAAGTGTTTTTTAATGAAGCACTCGCATTCAAACAGAAATCAACTCTCTTATATTGCAGTCCAATTTCCGGTGCGGAATATGAGTCTCTGTTAGTTGAAACTTTTTTCATTAAAAAACTCTTGGAAAGCGTAGAGTGAAAAAGGAAAAACCCCAGCTGTATAAGTGAGTGCAAAATGTTATTTTATTGTCAAACAAGCAAAAGTTACAGTAAATTCCCAAAAACATGACTTTGTTGTTTTTGTTGTTGTTCCCAGACGAAATTTATTTAATATGCAATATAAACAAAGGCAACAAGAGCACGACACGCTCTCATAAACTCATTTTTAAGCGAGGGGGAAAAACAACAACAACAAGTGCTCCCAGTTGCTTCTAAAGAATTTTGTAATATTACCTCAAGGGTTTCCCTTCTCTTTGTGCTGCATAAATATTCTGATGTCAAACTTGGCCAGCGCCCACAACTTTTTTCATTAATTTGCCAGCCAAGAGTGAGTCCCTGTCCCGACGCATTAGCCAGGGTGATTAGTTGTCGTCGCCATTCGCTGTCACTGTCGCCTAAACCCACCCATCACCTACCCCCTGGAGGCTCAATAAAAATGTTGTTTTAACTTTTGGCACTTCACTTCCTCGTTCTTGTTACTTCTGCCCCTCCCCCGCCGCCGTTTGCGCCGGCAGACATTATCAACTTATGTTGCTAGCTGCTACGCGTCGCCTGAGAGAGCAGCAGCTGCTAAATTTTCATAATTTTTCGTTTGGTGCGAAAATTGAATTGATTAATAAAATATTACAAGTGTTGGCAGCAGTGTGGTAAAAGATTAGAAAATAAGAAAAAAAAATGTACAATTTATGTAGTATTAAAGAGAATTAACGAGCGAGTTTTTCGTGGAAAAGGAAACTACTTCAACTCTTCACAATTATTTAAATGAAAATGCAATAACGGAGCAAAGAAGCAGAGGAGAGGGAAATTTAATAAGGGAAAGAAGAAAAACAGAAAGTTAGAGTAATCGAAAGGAACCAGGAAGGGAGTGATAGATGGTAAAACGTAGGAAGACGGATAGAAAGAAGAAATAAAGGTAGGAATGAAAAAGGAACAAAAGAATAATAAAGATGAACAACAAAGAGAAAAATTCAATCTAAAATCTAGATCAAAAACCTCTTTATCGAGAATCTTGCAATCTTATAAAAAAAGATTGAAAAACCTTGAAATGAGCTGGAAATTTCTACAACAACCCTTCTACAGTTTTGTGAAAAGTTTCACACCTCACCATAAAGGAAATTCCGAATACAATTGATTTTTTGTCTTTTCTTATTAAAAAATGAGATTTTTTATCTTAAAGTCGAGAATAAACCAGTAAAAATAGGTGCCTTTTAGGAGTGTTACTCTGCAATATACTGCAGCGGAAAGGATTGTCTTGTTACGCTGACTGCGACTAACTTTTAGACATTCAGTGAGAAATGATTTCGGCAAGTATTCGGCTCTTGTACGTGTGAAATTACCGAATGCGTTCGGCCCCAAGAGACGCTGGTATAAACGAATTTAGTCCAATATTGTAATATAACCTTGGGTTGAGATTATCGCTAATTCAGACACCGTTTCTATTGATTTCGAGAATCTAATCTTGATTTTAGATAGAGACAGAAAAAAGGACATGAAAGGCAAGTGAGAAAGGGGACTATAACAGAAAAGGAAAGTAAAAAGACTGGAAAATATGGTGCAGAGTGCAGGAAATTATAAAACTAGAGGAAATGAAGAAATAAGGAAGGCACTAAAAACGAAATAGGGAAAACATTCAGATAATGTAGGGCAGAATCAAAAGGTGGGTGTAACGGAAAAATTTTAAAAACGAGAAGGCTAACTTCGTCTGTGCCGAAGTTCTTATACCTTGTAACTTACAAGCTGTAAGTGATAGTAAAAGACACTAACATTGATAACAAAAAAGTTTTTCTCACGATGTCACATTTTCCAACCGATGCACAGTGGGCGAAATGGCGGTAAACTCATTTAATTAAATTTCCAAATTGTTTATTGGGGCCAAAATGATGTCTCTATCGATAACTAATATTTCACTGAGCTTATCGATAGTTTCCATTTTGTTTGACATGCCTAATTAATCAGCTGTGAGCTGACAAGCACAACATATGTTTCAGTAGGTGCAACACTGCTTTCCTCACATTTTATATGCGTTGCCAAATTATTTGTTAAGTGGCCTTTGTGACAATTAAGTGGAGGAAAATTGTGTTTATTTATAGCTAGGGGTATGTATTAACTAAAAAATAGAGGGGAAGCTATCTTCGGCTGTACCGAAGTTTTTATACTTGGAACATGATATATGCTGCCAGTTTGATATATGGCTATACGATATATTCATCAAAAAAGTTTTTCTCACTAGAACTACATTTTGGACCGATCGTTTCAATGGCAGCTATATGCTATAGTCATCCGATTTAAATAAACTTGACAAAATTGTGTGGTAGTATATAATATAGATCTGTACAAAGTGGGGAGCGTAGCATTGAAAACAAAAAAGTTTTCTTACTAAGACTTTTTTCAGATCTATCTTTGTATGGCAGCTATACTATATGTTGTCTTTTAACTCTGTAGAAATTATGTGGATAATCTGCAATCTTATAAATACGGGGTTGGGAGCGATAGCATTGAAAACAAAAAAGTTTTTCTCACTAAGACTTTTGTTTTCAGACCTATCTTTTGTAATGGCAGCTATACTATATAGTTGTCCGATTTTGATAAATCTCAGTGAAATTATGTGAAATCATAGAAAACTTACAAATACGGGGGTTGGGAGCGATAGCATTGAAAACAAAAAAGTTTTTCTCACTAAAACTACTTTTTCAACCGATCGTTCCTATGGCAGCTATATGCTATAGTCATCCATCCGGACAATTTTAATATACCCTCTCCAAGGGTATAAAAATGTTTGTTTATGTTCTGTGCTTAATCGTTGTATAAAATAAATGTAGTTAAATTTATCTATACCAGTGACCACTTTAAAACGGCGAAAGTATGACTTGCGTGGACCAGAACTTCCGAGATTCGTGGGGATTCGCGCTAGAATATTTTTTTAAAATTACTATGTTGGCCTGTGTTTGTGAAATGTCTAATATGAATCTCGGCCACCAACAACTTTACATGATATTACATTTCTTAGGCGCAATGTCGGCATAAAATAAAAGCAGTTTTTAGTTTGTCTCAATAAAGATATTATCACTTTAAAAATTTTTAGCTTTGGGAAACAATTTTTTGATACAGTCTTAATTAACAAAACCTCTAGTAAGCTGGACCCGTATCGAAATCTGTAAAAACTTACGAGATTTTACCAATGGGATTGCTCAAAATGCCGAGATTCTTTCTAGCTATGATGTATTGCGAATAAAAAAATAAAAATAATTATTTTCTATATTTTTATTATTTTTTGTAGATGTTTATAAAAGAAATTTCAAACTTTTTCAAGCAAAAAATTATTTTTTCGAAATATTTTTTGCTCTTTGCATTCAAACTACTTGACCGATTTAAAAACAATGTTATAACGATAATTGGAAATTCAATAACCTTTCGATTCATACCTGGCTTGACTCAATCAAACATATTTGAGTCGAGGTTGGGCTAAATTGTAAGTGTAACTACCAAAAAATTAAAAAAAAAAATTAACTTAATCTTAAAATTAAAAAAAAAATTTTTAAAACATGTTTTTATTATTTTTATTTCTTTTATTCTAACCTTAAAAATTTTGCAAAGTTTTAATTTTTGTAAAAAAAAAATTTAAAAAAATAAAAAACTATTTATTAAATTTTTTTTTGTGCTTTTATTTCTACCAATTTATTTCTACCTTTTTTTAATTCCGTAAATTGGTCAATTCGCCCACTGGGCGATGCGATTCCAATGGTGCGATGATTACAATAAATAGTCCTCCGATTTTGAGCAAAATTTGCAAGTCCGTTTGAAAGCTTATTATATTAATAACGGCCGAGTTTAAGGGCGCTAATATTGAAAACAAAAAAGTTTTTCTCACTAAGAACCATTTTCTGACCTATACTTTCTATGGCAGCTCTAAGAAATAGTCATCAGATCCATTCGGATTCGACATATTAGCCAAAACACATTCGGCCAAAAGCCGAAAAACGTACTTTAATTTGGCTGAAAGTTTGTACTCGGTGGTTTTCGTAGTCGCTGTTTCCGAATTCGAAGTCAAAACTCAGAAAAACAAAACTGCGGATCCAATATGTCGTACAATTTCTTCAAAAACGTATTTGAAAAATCGTTTATCCATAGTATCTTGATAACTATTTTTTTCATGTCGATTTTCCTGCTCAGCGGGCCAAAATACTTTAGAAAAAGTTGGTTGTGTGAATTGTGGGAGAGCGTTGTCGAGCAGTGTATCACAAAAATCATCACCGAGACTAAATCTGCAGCTATCCGCAGCTAATTTTTGGATATGTTTTGAAGAAGTGTCTAAGCAACAATTTCTATTGTGTTTTAGAGCGGGATCCGATGGGAGTTTTGACTTATTGCATTTTCTAACACGATTTTTCAGAATGTAACCTATACTTTTATTAATGACTCACTATTTCATGCATTGTTAATAATTATTTTTAGCAATACATTCAAATTGTACGTACTTTCTGGAGTAGAATCATTTTGTAGAATTCAAATCGGTTAACTTTTCGCGATTCTATACGCTTTTGTACGTTGTTTTATATTCGATGCATGACGAGTAAACGATAAAGGAACTCTCGACGCTCACGAACGGAGTTGATACCTGAGCCAGGTAGGGACACTACCTAGCTTGTCCAGGAGGACTCGACCAACTCACAGCTAAAAACAGAGAGCGCCCAGTTTTTTATCAAATAAATTACAACTACTAAAAAAAAAACTCGCAAGTAAAACAGAAAAAGAGAGAAACACACCGTAAAAAATATATATTTTGTAGACTTTTGGCCAGCTTTTTGGGATTTGGGATCATAGTGCGTTGCCCTGATCAAGAATATACATATGTATTGTTTATGGGATGGGAAATGAATATTTCAATCCTCGGAGTTCCCAATATACCCGATAAAACATATCTTAGAACAGCTTACGGCGGCGTAGATACCAATACAAATGATGGAAATATTTATCAAGCAACATCTTCGTTGATGCGTTCGGATTTGGAAGAGGCATAGGAGCGAAAAAGAAAAGAGAACACATTTGAAGTTTTTATTAGGCTTTTTGGGCTTTTGCCATGTCTTCAGCAACGCGCGGCTTGCGCATAGCCTGTGGGCACCCCTGTTTTCGAATATGCAGTAAGCAAGTGGATTTAGGAATTTCGGTAATCGGCTACGAAATAAAAGTACTTCTATATGCAGACAATATTTCAACAATGTAAACTAAATGTGGCAGAATCATTCAATCATCACAGTAAAAAAGTTTCAAGGGTTAAGTCGAGTGGTGTAAAAAGATGTTAAAAGAAAGGCCCTTATAAGCAATGCATCTTTTGCAAAGGGGGCAATTGAGTAGAATTGTTTAGAATTTATTGTAAAATCTTCCTTTTATTTAATTATTTTTTCCCCCATTACTTAAGTTAATCAAATCATTTAAAAATAATGCTGGCAATATTTTAATTTTGGTTTTTCTATTATGAAATCCATGAAGAGCTGCAATCCCGTCTCAGTTTACATTTCATGATGTTCGCCAAACCAAACGATGAAAGAATAACAAACCAAAGTCATGCATATGCATGATGCATGCGGCGTGGTACTTGTTCTAATGGCATTTCCAACCAACGACATGTTGCTTTAAAAAATCATCAAAAAAAAACCACGTAAAGTGCTGGAGATGTGGCAGCCATCGCATCTGCTATGCACTTTGCGCTGCTGCGGTTACAGAAAAAAAAGGGAATAAAAACAAGAAACCCAACCATAAACCACATTCAAAAGCTAGTTTTAAAGTCAGGGAACTCAATATGTTTGTATGTGCATAACTTTCACTTTCCGTTGACAGTCTGCAGGTTGCTGCCTCCAGTAACAATCTCTGACCCAAATCCCAAAGTAGCGACGCCTTAAAGCCTAAAACAAACTATGTCAGTTGGCTGCTATCCCCCCCATCTGCTCCTACTCCCGCATGCCAGCAAAAAGCAAATATTGGCACTTGCCGCAATAACCAGGTAAGCTGAGCGTAAGGAGAACTTTGCCATCTGCCTTCTGCCTAGCTTTATGATGTTAGATGATGAAAAATAGGTCATACTTTATACAACTATGCGCCTAGGAAAATCCCCTAACTGCCATTGGGTAGTTATGGCAACTAAAGGCAAATTAGTAGCACAATTGTAAGCTGTTGTACACTCAGATAACTTTTTAGACTTTAATGAAGAATATTCTGTACAGGTTTTAGGTAAGCACACCTTGAAAGCTTCAGCACAATCCAATCCTGGAGGGAAAAACCAAACACTTAACCTAACACACACACACACACATGCTGAAAGGCTTGAAGCCTTGAAGGCTTTGAAATTTTAATGGCATTTAAGCAAGTGTAACGAGGGGAAGGCGTGACTCTTGCGCTTGAATTAACAAATTAATGCAAATCCTTTGCTTCGCTTCCTTGAAGATGTCTACTAAATGTAGAAATTTAATGAATATTTATGAGCATATTATTTTTCTGGTACTTGCATCATCTTGTGTCCTTCTCTCTTCTGTTCTGCCAGCATTTCGATTTCAAGTTCTAATTTAATTGCAACACCGAGGAGCAACAACAGCACCAACAACATCCGTTTCCGTTTGCCACGACATCCCGTCAAGTGCGGCAATCGCATTAGAATGCACAACATAACTCGTCGTCCCGGTTGCCTTCAACTCTCGCCTGTCGATCATTGCACTCCGTCCGCTGGAGACACACACACACACACACACACACAGGTACACCTCAAAAACAATGGCCCAGCCCGCGGCTGATGCTCCTGCTTCTACTCCTGCTTAATGCACATTCATTTAATTGCATTATGCCGCAGGTTGTCGCATTGCCCTGAAAGTCCTGGGTCCTGACACTTCAAGACAGTGACTGCATTAATTTGCATGTGAAAAACTGCATGATGTTGTTTTTGTTCAACTCCATGCTTCTGCTGCAGATGATGTTGCTCTGTCCTCCAGTTTAGTTAATGAAGTCAACAAGCTGCGGCGGTTTTTTTTTGTCAAATGGAAAAACTTCAGATGTCTTGTTTATCAGGTGGTGTAAGAGAAGTCTGTGAACAGAAGGTGTAAATTATGTGACACTTGCAGCAGACCGCTGGACATTAAGGGCTGGTTCAGTTACACCGGTTCCGAGTGCAAACAACACAGTTTTTGAGAAGCTTTTTCAGTAGCCAGCGCCAATAGCTCGTTAAGGCGACCGGTGTTTGGGACTTAATCCACTGAGGCATATGTTTAAGTCTATCCTTACACCCAGAGAAATCTAGCACGAATTGGCGAGACTGAAATCGGCTTTAATTTAGATTTTTTTCTTCTTGATTTTTTAAGACGAAAACTGCTCGTATACGAGAAGACAATTGATCTTGTCTTCGAACTTGTGGGCGAGGGAAGTGCGTGGAGCCATAAGCGGAGAGCGAACAAAAAAAGAGAACAATTCTTGCTCTTACTCTATAGCGTTCTGATGCGCGCATCAAACAAACTCGACTATGTATCTCCGGGTAGGCCTACATATTGGCCAGCAGATCCTAAGAAAATACCCGACCTTATAGACTTTTCCATAACAAGAAAAGTTCCACAAAACTTGGTAACTGCAGAAGCACTCGCAGATTTGTCGTCAGACCATTCTCCAATTATTTTCACCCTTCTAGAGTGCCCTCAAATCAGAGAATATCCTCGGAGACTCACATCCCATAAGACAAACTGGCTCAAATACAAAAAATATATCAGCAGTCACATTGAACTGAGCCCAACCATCAACAGCGAAGAAGAAATTGAAACCTCAGTCCAAGCCCTAAGCTCAATATTACCGAGCTGCTCATCACTCGAACCCACTAACAACGACAACAACACCTAAGCAAGATAGTAGATTAACGACAAGACGGCGGTCCCGAGGGGGAACAGAAGGCGAGCAACGGTCGCCAGCCAAGGCTCGCCTGCGACATACAGAACGGCGTACTCCACAAAGCACTCGAAGCAGAGGAGCAGTTAGCCCATAGACGCTACATCGAAAAATTATCGCCCACAAACACCAAATTCCCCCCTATGGAGAGCACATGCAAGCATAAAGCCACCTGCTAAGGTAGACACGCCTTTGAGGGATCAGAGAGGAAGATGGGCCCGCAGCGACGAAGAAAAGGCAAATGTTTTCGCACTTCACCTAAGAAATTTTTTCCAGCCGAACCCACCAACAAATGCATATGCACTGCCATTGATTCCTAATGCCGCACAGACTTGCCCAATCAAAGTTCATTCGCTTGAAATAAAAAATGTTATCAGAGAACTTAATCCTAAGAAAGCACCAGGATATGATCTTATTACGCCTAAAATGATCATGGAACTTCCAAGTCCTGCCATTTCATATATCTCAAGAATCTTTAATGCTGTACTGCGATGTGGATACTTTCCAACTCAGTGGAAGAAATCTACAATCATAATGATTCCGAAACCAGGAAAGGATAAAACTCAAGCGTCATCATATAGACCCATAAGCCTTCTACCTTGCCTATCAAAAGTATTTGAGAAGATCTTACTTCGCAAAATTGATACCCATGCACAAAATATAATTCCTTCACATCAATTTGGGTTCCGAGCAAAACACGGGACCATTGAGCAAGTCAACCGTTTAACTTCGGATATTCGGACGGCGTATGAGCACCACGAATACTCCCGCAATTTTCCTAGATGTTGCCCAAACATTTGACCGCGTTAGGTTGGACGGTCTTATTTATAAAATTAAGACATTGCTTCCCCCAAATACTCACCAACTCTTAGAATGTTATGTCAGCAACAGAGTATTCTCTGTCCGACAAAATGAATACACAACGGAAGAGTTCACCATTGGAGCCGGAGTGCCACAGGGTAGCGTTCTCGGTCCTTTCTGTATGTATTGTACACTGCAGACATCCCAACAGACCCCCCGACTAACAATATCCACATTTGCGGATGACACGGCAATTCTAAGCAGATCACGATGTCCAATTATCGCATCAAGACTTTTGGCAAGCCACCTAGCTAATGTGGAGAAGTGGCTGGCCAACTGGCGCATAAAGATCAATAAGAAGTGAAAACACGTGACGTTTACACTCAACAGAAACACCTGTCCCCAGATATCCCTAAACGCGACCTTGATACCCCAATCAAACGATGTTGTATACCTTGGAGTACACCTCGACAGACGGCTCACCTGGCGCAAACACATAGACTCGAAAAAACTTCAAATAAAGCTAAAGGCCAACAGCTAATTAACTCCAGTTCCCCTCTAAAACTGGATTATAAAGTATTACTGTACAAAAGCATCATAAAACCTGTCTGGACTTATGGCTCGCAGCTATGGGGAAATGCCTGTGCGAGCAGTGTGGACATTCTTCAAAGAGCACAATCAAGAATTCTTAGAACACTCACTGGAGCGCCATGGTACATTCGCAACGAGTGTATCCACAACGACCTAAGGATCCCATTGGTCGAAACTGAAATACAGCACCTGAAACGCAAACATTCCGAGAAGCTTCTTGCGCACCCTAATGAACTTGCACAATCTCTCACCCTGCAAGCAACGCATTCTCGCCTCAGAAGAAAAGACCTACCAACCCAGCGACTGAATTAAAGGGCCACGGAACATAAAAACTTTGAAAACTTATTGTTAGTCTCATTAAGAGAAGATTCAATAAATTCCAAACAGCTAAAAAAAAAAAATTCTTGCTCTTCTTTTTAGAGTCGCCGGCTTCGTTGGCTTATGACGCCAGCATCGTTGCTCTGATGAAATTGAGAAGCCAAAGCAAAAACATAACATAAAACAGAAAGTCTAATCCATTTCTAAAAGAGTTTGAGCTAGAGGGGGGTTGTTGTTTTTGCAAAGTCTGATCAATGTAGAGCTAAATAAAATAAAATTTAAGAAAATAACTGTTCATACGCCAAAAATATACGCCTGTGAAATGATGCTTATCAGTTGTCAAAAGTATTTACACACGTTTTCTTTGCGTCAAAAGTATTTACACACAACTAAATTTTATTTTTTTAAGTTTAATATTCAGCGGTAACAAAAGATTTTCTTAATAATATTAAAAAACATAACTAATATTTAGTTATACCACCTTTAGCATCAATGACAGCTTGCAGCCTGTCTGGTATTGAACTTACCAAAGTTTGTGCAAATTCTATGGTCAATTTGGACCAAATGTCTTCAATTTCAGCAATGGCTCCTTCGCGTTTTCGATATTTATCAATGGTCCTCTTGTATTCAGATCAGGGCTTTGTGGGGGCCAGGGAAGAACCGCTTAATTTAGGTCTTTCAAAAATTTGGTTGGTACCCTACCCTTATGGCATGGAGGATTGTCCTGTTGTAGAATCCAATCATACGTTGAAAAAAGTCTGTTTCCTGATGGGAAAGCAAGATCATTTAGTATATGGAGGTATCCGTTTTGGTTTAATATCCCTACTATCGGTATCAAGTCTCTGAATCCATAATAGGAAATGCATCCCCAGAACATCACTGTGCCACCACCAAACCTATTGATTGGCTGGGCTGCCAAATGCTTTTGATTTTTTTTTAAATGCATAAAATGCTTGCTATATGACCCCTGGAACTGAAATGCAGCCTCATCTGTCCATAAAACATTGAACCAGAAGTCAGGAGGCTTCTTGCTGTACTCCAACGCAAATACAAGACGTTTTGACTGGTTGGTTGGTGTGATGTCAATCACTTTACGAACAACGTAGGTACTGCGACGCAATGTAGCTTCACTATTTTTTTGCCAATTATGTTTTTTGACTCTGCGGCAATTTAAACGGGACTGGCAGTTGGATTATTTACTGCAACCCCATAAGTGCCTGCATTGTCTTTGGTCAAACATATGTTTTCGGGCCCGTTGTAAGACTTTTTTAAACTGCGAAAACTCGTATCAAACTTTGTCCTCTAACTCTTACCATCTCTGAATCTGTTTTTCATACGGAGACATTCGGACGACAGGGACTTAGCTATATCGTCTCGACTGTAGAGGCTGATCAAGGTATTTATACTTTATAAACCTTCTAGAGCCCGGTGCTCAACGGTTAACTCCTTTGTTTTTGGCATTGTAGTAATTAATTGCACAGTTAAAGATTAAATTAAATAAGATAACTAGAACAAATAGAACCTGCACTTGTCACTAATAAGCATCAATTCACATGCGTATATCTTTGGATGTAGCGCTACATTGATCAGAAAAAAATAAAAAAATAATAAAAAAATACTATGTCTTATGCTTGAAATCGATACTTTGTAGCTGCTTAAGATCAAATCTTGAATTGGAGTTTTTTAAGCTTACAACCAAGCAATCTTATGCTTCATATCGAGACTCTTCATGCTTACAACCAAAAAGATCTATACTTAATATGAAGCCGACTTAATTTAAAACCAAACATTTCAGTCTCAAAAATCCATGCTTAATTTCAGTATTTTCGACTGGGATCCAAGAATTTTCTGTCTTACCGCACTTGCGACATCAAAACTGCTTGATATCAAGCACGATCGGCCTGGTTTTTTCTCTAAGTGCAGAATGACAAGATTCAGTACCAATCTTTTTAAAAACTCTTTATGGCGAAGTGCAAACGAAAATCGAAAAATAGTTTTATTAAGAAGAAACGGCGTAACGATTCGAGCAAATTCGATTAGTTTTATTTTCCGCAATCCAAATTCCAAATTTTCATTCATCTTAACTTACGATGGGTGGTTTTTTAATGCACTGGATTCACTTTATTACAGAAAGGTTCCAATCCGCCTAATCGCTTATTCCATAAAATAAATCGAACAGCAAACCAAACCCTTTGGAAAATTCTGAACCGAACCGAAGAGTCTTAAGACGAAAAGCCCTTTACATCAGACAACGATTTTGTTAATTTGGAAAATTTCATTCCTAAGTTTTGATTTTTTGAGAATTTTGGTAACAATTGGAACCTGAATTTACCTAAGCGATACCGCACAGTGTAAGATTTTGCCAATCTAGGGGGGCTTAAATCAATTGCGGCCGTAGTTTAAGAAATATTGACTTGAAATTTAAAATGAAAGAGTTTTTTGGCCATACGGAAATATGTTTCTAAGATGAACAACATCGGACAAAAACTACTCCCACCTCCCATACAATATCGTTTTTTCAGAATTTTCATAGAGTCACCCGATTTTGATGAAACTTTGCAGAATTTTGTCTAATAATAAATAAGACGTTCACTGAAATCAAAATAGTTTTCTCTGTAGAACTAGTTTTTTGTTCCGATCGTTCCTTTGGCAGGTATATCATATGGTTATCTGATTTTGATAAAACTTTGTAGAATTACGTGAGAGCATATTATCTTAATAAATACTAAGTTAAGAGATGCTACCTTTGAAAACAAAAAAGTTTTTCTCACAAAAACTAGTTTTCTGACCGAGCGTTCCTATGGCAGCTTTATGGTATAGACACCCGATCAGGCCGATTATGACACATATACATCCTGTATGTATTTCAAGACATTGTGCAAGGTTTGGTAACGATAGCTTTAAAACTGACGGAGTAGATAGCAAAAAACATGCGAATTACACGTGATTTTGTTCAAAAATTGGTCTTACAATAAAACGAAAAACCCAAAATGGCGGAAACATGCGGACTTTTTTTTGTGAATCTGTCCCGGGGCCAAAATGGCGGAAACAGCGGACTTTTTTTTTTTGTAAATCGTTCTGGGGATCCACCCGCTTGTTCTCCATGTGGTGGCATCGCCGAACTCGATGGAACTTGCAAGTTGCATTGAAATTTTTGCAGTTGAACTATTCAAGAATAAGAAAAATAGCTCTTCTTGAAAACAAGACGCTGACGGCTAAATTTTAATCACTTTCATTTTGTGCCTGTTGCGAGTTGTCGAATTGAATTTTTCATTTCATATTTTATTGCTGTTAATGATAATTTAACTCTGATTTTTGTTTATTTTCATAACAAGTGGATATTTCACTAGCATTTGGAAAAAAATCATTCAATATGAAGCACATGTTTTTTTTTTATTAAAGTCCTCCTAGATGGGCAAAATCTTACACTGTGCGCCGGATTGGTGCTTCGTTTAAGGATCACTTGTGAAACATGTTAAGAAATGTGATCCCGTCAATTTCCATCAAATGCCCACCGATCTATTAACTCAAAAAATCATGTAATGAACCGAACTTGCTGTTCAAAAACTGTGTGAACCAATGAACCGAACCTGTCCTTATTTCTTGGCGGTTTTGCTGGTGCTAAACGATAGTGTACCAAAGAGGTAATTTATGTTTCTAGAGAGCGTAAGTGAGAGCGAAAAGCTGACTAATTTCTGACAGAAGCGGTGTCGACTGAGTAAATTTTCTTTCTAATACTTATGTATCCGTGCTTAAAAATGCGGTCATGGAGCAAAAAGTATTTGAGATAATCTTTGCACTGCCTCTTAATTTTGCTGCTGCTAAAAGATAGTGAGCAAAAAGATATTTCAGAGTGTCAGTAGGAAATCACTGTGGTTTGAGCGAGACGACCACAGCGATGAGAGCGATTAGCTGACCTAGAGAGCGTAAGCGAGAGCGAGCTGACTTATTTCTGACAAAAGCAGTGTCGACTGAACAAAATTCCTCCTTAATACTCATTCTCCATGATGCGGTCTTATAAAAAAATTGTAGATAGACGTATAGAATTAAGGTTAAAGTCGGCGCCCTATGTTTTTTGAATTTCGATTAAAAAGATCAACGTATAGTCCACAAATCAAAGAAGCTTGGCGACGCATTGGTAATTTATTTCTTAAACATGCTTTCAAAATCACTTTTGGAAGAAAACGATTTAGAAAAATATCAGGGCGATATTACTGAAGCACACATGTGTATTAAATGTTTAGTTTTACTTTTGTGACTAGCGTTCTAAATTATAAGTATAATGTACTTGTAGCGTTAGGATGATTAGACAATAAAGGAAGAAAGAAAGTAATATTATCTGAGTTATATATTCTTCTAAATGATAGTCTACTTAAGTCTGAAAATGAAAAAATGCAGAGTATTATATGTATGTATGTACTGTATTTATGAAACAAATTCGAAACAAAACCGTCAGCCAAATACCTTGCCAATTAAACATTGGAAAATTTGGCCAAAATTGAAAATGAAATTGATCTGCCTGCAAGTCAAACCTCTATCTCTTACAGTAGCGTAGACAGCTTTTTGCAATGGGGGGATAAAGTCGAAATTTTATAAAATGTGTTTTTTAAAGGATCTTTTAATTATTGTTATTTTATTTCCTTAATTCTTTCTTTTAAAAAATGAATAAAAGTTTATTCGATTTCTTCTCTGATTATAATAAATAATTATTTACGAATTTGTCTCTCTTAATTCCGTTTCTTGAAGTCAATGGGGGTCAACTTAATCCTCCCACCATCTCTGAGATCTGGCTTACAGTTTTCCTTATTTGTATATTTCATGTTTTTATTATCTTCTTCCATTTAGTTGCTATGTGTCTGATAAACTTACTATTTACTCTGCTATTTGATAGTTTATTTAACTCTTAAATATTTTATTATTCATTATAGGATACATTTAAAAACAGTATGAAAAAATATATATAAATGAAAAAATATATAAAATAATTTTAAATGTATTACAGTATGAATGTTGGAGTTAAATGGTAAAAGTTTGTTGTTAATTTTTACAACCTTGTAGAAAATCTTAAAACTATGGATGAAAATCGTTTTTAAAAGAAAGAAATGCATTGCTCTTGACCTAGAGAGTTAGTTTTTCTACATTATCTCTTCACAGTTCATTAAAATAAAAAAGGTATAGAAAAATTTAAATCTTATAATCTTATCTCTTCACAGTTCATTAAATTTAAAAAGGTATACAAAAAATTGAAAAAAGTACATCCATTTAAATCTGGAAGCAATTGCACTCTTGCGACTTTGATAATCTAAGTAGCATATCCCCCTGTCTGTCCAATCGCTGGCAACAGGCCGATGACACTTTGTTCGTACTGAGACGTTGATTTTGAGACAACCAAGAAATGTGAGCATGCGCACCGAACACACCAATTCTACCACGTAGGGTTTGATGGGCCAAAGCAGCCAAAGTATTGTTCCGATAGGTAATGGCATATAGAAACTTCTTTGGTTTAATTTCATAAACACGCAGCTCCACATATGTACAAAGTTTGCGTAGTTCCTGATAAACCTGCACTGGGGTTAGCTGTTGAACATTACGTAGGAGCAACTCTTTCGTGTTGATTGAGGCCAATGCCGTCACAGTCAGATTGGAGAGTTGAAAACGGTGGGGTAACCTGCATGGAAAAAGCGTCCATAAGTTAATTGTGTCTTGGTTAAAAAAAAAGTAGGAAACGAAATACTTACTGCAGTAATGCTATCTCCTTGAGCCCCACGTCTATGTACTGCAAATAGGCATAGCCACGACTGATGCCTGCAAAATCTATTTTGAAGCGCAGGGAATATATCTCACCCAGCTCACAGGCCACTTCCATAATATGTTCCGGGGTGACTTCGCCATTCTTGGGTATGTTGGTAAGAAAAATCTGTAAAATGATTCAAAGAGTCAGCAGGTATAACACATGTTTGTCCCAGACTAAAGTTTGAGTACCTCGCCAGCCCCAGTTTGCAGAATGTAGGATAATTCTTCATCTAGTACTTGTCGTGTTGTTATGTAAATAGTACCATTTACTTGACTTTTGCAATACTTGTCTAAATCCATGTCCTGCCCCTGCCCCGGTAGCAAAATAAACGAAAGTTTAGTAAAAGTGGCCAACACGTGTGCAAGGTACAGTCAAACGCGTTAGGCAATATCCAAACCCATATGGTCACACTGAGAGATAGGGTTGGACCCTGCGTACTAGTTCACCGTGAAATGATTGTTTCAATTAAAACATACGTTAATGACTAATAACAATATTAATTAGCTTTATGAGAACAATAAAAACTAACGAAAAGTATAGCAAATTTAAAAACAACTTGCAGAAATTGCCAGTTTTCAAATTTTACAAATGAATGTAAAAGTTGTCTACAATATCTTTAGTTACACAACCAGGTCGGTCTTTTTTGACGATACGATCGCCCTTGGCATTGAGCAGTCGATTTTAATTCCGATTTTTCTCAAATCTGATCTTTACGAAATTCAAGTTTAACTTACAAATACTCTTGCACAAAATTGACTCTAAGGAACAAGCCCGATTGAAAGAAAGCCAATGAAAATGCCGTATATAACTTTTAAATTTGTCAAGCGAGTCTCAAGAACTGCCGTAGCATGAAGATGTGCGTGTTGATTAGAGATGCACACGCCTGGCCTGCAGGGGCCGAACACATTTCGCTACTCACACCGACAGGAGCCAAACGCATGCCTACGCTTGTGGGAAAGAGCAAACAGCTTTTCAGTCGCTGGCCAGCAATCGATAAAACAGGTCAGAGCTAGTTTACGTCGCTTTCTATTTGCAAGTGTCAAATGTTTTCGAAAGAATTTTTTGGCACCCGAAATTTTTGGAATTTATCGCCTCATGGGTTCGCCACATTCAAGTAAATTGAAGATTTGTCTGTTAAGGGTTTAATATTAAATCTCTTGTAAATACCAAGTCTTCTCCAGAATTTTTTGAATTTTTGACTTTTTGTTGATTAGTTTGAGTTCCATCTGTTACTGCGTTTGTGCTATGAAATTCACGATTTCTTCAATTTGCAAAATCAAATTTGTTCCCGTTTATGCAGCTTTTGAAAATTAACAAAATGACCAGCGCACATATAAGAAAACAAACGATCTGGCAACACCAACGCAACGTTATGTTCGCTTTGCCTCGGCATTTTATGAATTGACAGCGAAATCATAGTCAACTTTCGTGTGTGAAATGGTGTTTATGCAAGCACTTTCGGACTAATTTCATGAAATAAGACTAGCATAAACGTAGTATTTGTAGCTTTCCGAAAACATAAATGTCTGAACGCAGCGTTGCCTTATGAGATATTTAAATAGTTGATAGATAGATCTCTTCATCTTAAAAGTGGAAATCTTCATAAATTTTTGAATATGCTATTAGCTGCAATTTTGACAATTTTCAAATTATTTTTAGCAATTTATTTTTTAAAAGTAGTAGGAAAAAAAAAAAAAGGGGGTCTAATAAATCCATTTGAAATTTGACTCATTCATAGCCATTATATCATTCCTTTATTAACTTTATAATTATAAAGGATTTAAAGAGAATAATCAATTAAAATTTTTTTTTTAGTTTTCGAGATTTAGTCCGAATCTCATCCCATATATTACCGGTATATTTAAATTTTTTTTTCTTTGGGGGCGAGTGCGTTCCACTAATATAGTCCGATCGCAGCCAACCTTTTTATTATATCAATTTGACCAACGATAGTTTTTCCGCCCGGGCAAAAGCAAAATCAAAATCATATATATTAAAATTTTTTCTAAATGAAAAAATACCAAAAAATT
>JAEIFU010001124.1:0-80903 GCA_018904235.1 Lordiphosa stackelbergi | reverse complement strand
GCCACTTACCCCAGCCAATTCCTCTTTGGGTTTCTGTTTTTTTTTCTTTTTTCTACGATTTTTGTTTCAATCAGTCAGAGCCAAGTGGCACCCTTTAGACGTTCATTATTGGCAACACTCAAACGTTAGACGTGCCACCTCACACTGTGCTGGCGCTGGTGCTGCTGCTGCTCTCTTTGGAAATTGGGAAACAACAATTGACTATTGACGTGTGCATACACATATGTATATCATTTACTATCCTAGCAAGCATTGCATATCCTTGACTCCTTTGCACTCTTCTACATTGACACCGATGCACCTGCGCAAGGCCAAACTGATGTTCTTCTGGGTACGCTATCCCAGCTCAGCGGTACTCAAAATGTATTTCCCAGACATCAAATTCAACAAGAATAATACAGCACAATTGGTGAAATGGTTCTCGAATTTCCGGTAAGTTTTTACAACAATAAAAAAAAAAACAAAATAGATATTATAATTATAATATGAATATACAAAGAACGTTAGTGTCTGGTAGAAAGGGGCTTGGTCTGAAGTGATTTCTACACACACAGCTTATCTTGCTCTCACTTTGATTAAAAAGAACTTGTACACTGTATGCTGCTGAGTTGCTGCTGCCTTGCTTAATCAAAAATCAACTCTTCGACAATAGATTAAAAAAAACATAAATATACAAGAAAACGCTAGAAACTATAAAAATATATCAAATAGAAAGGGCAATTTAAATCAGGGCTGCAAACTGTAAATATTGTGCGACAATGACGAAAGTACTTATACGGGGGTGCCACAAAAATCACTAGAGATTTTCGTATAAACGATGGTATTTCAATTGTAAACTGCTTGCATTAACCTGAGGGGTGACACTAAAAGGCTCGGTTAAACGAATCGAAACTGACTGTTCAAAACCAAGAAGATTTGAGCAGTTGATTCCAAATCGCTCAAATTCACCGTCTGATCTAGCAACCTAAGACATATTTTTCACTTTACATATAAAGCTATCCAATTTAAATTGAAAATTCAATCGTTTATAACAAAATCTCTAGTGATTTCTGTGTCAGCCCCGATAATGAATTTTAATTCTACATTCTATAAAAACATTTGAAATTAGCAATAAAACGCCACCCCTAATTAGGTAATTTATTTAGATTCTAGATTCCACCTACAGAAGATCACCAAAAGTTATTAAATAATAATAAAGCCAAATCCGAAATTATTATAACCTTCGATGGCACTAACATAGAACCAACTAAATAAAAAAATATTTTAAAGATTTTTAACAACTTCAATCTACTGCGCTAACTGTCTTCTCACTACCAACGAACCAATTGTCAGTTGATAGGATTTTCAAACTTGTTTTGTCTGTTCAAAAGTTTGAAAATTCGTCACATAAATTGCATTTCCATTAAGTTTGGTAACTTTGGGCTGAACTAAGGTTCTGCCAAAATCCTCGAACCTAAAATTTCCCAACATTAACTAAGGACAGAAATTATTGGCTTAAGACAAAATTAAAAAAAAATAAAACGAAAACATTTTTGAAAAAAACAGAAAAATCAGTTGGTAAAAATGCTCAAGGGGGCATTCTCCTTGTCAAGGATTTTGGACCTTTTTTAAAAACTCTATTTGAAAACACAGAATTTTTCCAATTCTGTATTTTATTAATGTTACAAACAAATTAAAGTAAAGGGCGGTTTCCACGGGTCGCAAAGAATTTCTCGTGGAAAAGTTGAAATTCCACACATTCTTAACAGGAGTCTGCTAATCCGCACTATTAACACGATAACACACTTTTTCTGTCGATATTATATCTCATACAAGATATTTTTAGTGCTATATTAATACATTATTAATATATAAAACTGAATAACACATTAATTGTTCTTATCATTATGCCAATTCACAATCTGCAAATGGAACGCAGTCCATCCGACATTTGGTGCTTGACTCTTTCATGAAACGCGTTTGAAAATGCTATTTGGTGCCGTTTTCTGCGGAAATATTTTTTTTCTCAGCTCATTTTCAATTTGATGTTGTTGTTATTGCTCCTCTTGCCCTCACAAATTAAAGTCAAACCTATTTTCGTTGCGTCTCCCCAAAAAGAAGGCGTTAACAACATAAGCTACGTTCTTTTTGTATAACGTAGTGGCCAAATGTAAGCGCCTTTTCGTGATGAGTGGAAACCGAATATGAAACGCGCAGACGAACAAATTAAGCAGCTTTTTGATATAGGTTTTCATTTCGCGGCCATTCGCGAGCCGTGGAAACTTCTTTGATATGAGGAGCTGTTCAAAAAGCGGCCCTTTTTAGTTAAGATGTAAAGAAAAAAAAATTTTAAGCTGATTAGACCCGGATTTTTATGTAAAAATCATATTTAGAACGGAATCGGTTGAAGTGGTTTGATTGCACTAAACATGATTCATAAAAAATAATAAGATTGGATCAAAGTATTTTGCATATTTCACATATTTTGCATATTTAACATTTACCGACATATTATCAAGCAGTTTTCAAATAAATATTTAAAAAATATTTTCGCCTCACTGATGTGGACAATATAACTTATAAATCTCTAGAAAGTTGGCCGACGTTTGGTTTGTAAATCTCTCAGAAAAAATGCGTCGGTGCCACAGAACTTCGGAGAGTTTCATTTTCTTATCAGAAAATCTAGTTTAGAGCACCAGATATGTTCAAGATTGAAGTTCCATCTCTAAGAACAGGGCTGAATATCTCGCCAAAAAAATTTCCCCGTTTTTAGTTATGGGTTAATTTGATGTTTAACTGAAATTTTTTGATTGTGTTATATTTTTTATGATACTATTTTAAATCATAATTCAAATTTAGTCGTATACTCCAAAAAATGTATTGCAAAATTTAAAAATTTGTTGGCGCCAAACATGAGACATAACTTGCAGCCCTCAATCCGCTGCCTTTCAAGTAGATGGCACAGGGCGCTAGTGCGAAAAGAAGAGCCTTGCTAAATATCCTAGCAAACACGGAAGGTTCGAAACCAACCAATAAATTTCTGTGTCACTAGGGTGAATTCGTTTTAAATTCGGTTGGAAGCGGTTTATGTGGCCCTCCCGTATATTAAGATATTCTAAATATTGAATTACCCTGGAGCCAATTAAAATCAGATGGGGCCACTGGATTAAAGCTGCATATTTTATATACAAATTGCAGAAGACATTGAATCTGAGACTGTTGTTCTTTATTTACATGAAAAAAATGAAGGTAGTTAACATTGCTGGAAAGATGCCAGAGCAATTGTGTAGGAGCTTTTCTTAAAAGACAACTCACTCTTTGCAGTTGTACCGCTAGCAACAGCTAGGATGTGAGTCAGAAATAGTGGCAGATTAAATCCACTTCAAGGTTTTATCCATATACCGGGTCCTTCAGGTGGCAATTTGAATGGAATTAACAAACTTAATTAAAAAAAAAAAAAAAAAAAAATAAAAATATAAAAAAAAAAATAAAATATTATAAAAAAAAAAAAAAATAAAAAAAAAAAATAAAGGTAATAATAAAAAAAATTATAAAAAAATAATAAATTTAATAATATTAAAAAATTAAATTAAAAAATTATGGAGAAATCCTTCTTAAATAAATATGGAGAAATAAAAAAAAAGGATAGTTATGTTTGGGAGTAGAAAAACGAAATAAAGAAGATTTACTAAATATAAAATATCAAGCTTGGACCATTTTAGAGATTTTTATACTCTGTACCAAAGGTACAAAGAAGGAATCACACCAAATCTATAAAGTTTATATATGTACACTTCTGAACGAAACATCTATAGGGCAGTTATATGTCAGATACACTTTCCAATTTTCTTTAATTCTAAAAAAAAAAAAAAATAGAATAAAATTTTTACTATATATTTTTTTTTTTTAAAAAAATAAATAACTTAAAGCTTTTTTATAAAAAAAATAACTTAAAAAAAAAAAAAATAAATAAATAAATAAAAAAAATAAATTTTATTTTCTTCCTTTTCACTTTCTATTCTATGCAATAACAAGCATGTATTGGTGGTCTTCACCGTAGATTTTGTTATAGGCGACAAGTGAATTTGTTTGCATTAGACAGCCACGGCACAAAAATTTATATCGCCATGAAATAATCTTTAAATTTTCTTTCTATTTCTTGTGGATGTTGTTGCTTCAGAAATAATTCTAATACAAAAAATATTAAAATGAGGGAAATTATAATTAATTATAAGGAGCACAGGGAAAAATAAAAAGAACCTAAAAATAGCTACAGAAAGTAGGTAAAAATAGCTCAAACAGTGTAGGAAGCTGAAAAAGTCACAAAGCGCATGTTGAATACGAGGAACAATAATGAATAGCAGGAGTATTTAAATGAAAGTAGAGAAATGGAAGTAAAGTATATTTACAAGGGTCAGTTCTAAGAAAGTTTTCCAAAAAAAACAAAACACAGACGAAATTTTAAGTATATTCATGTGTTATGGAAAACCACAAATATTAATTAAAAACTCATAAAACAAATAAATACAAGACGTGTAAGAATTTAAAATATTTAGAAATGAAATAAAGCCCCACTTTCAGCCCGACACTAACGTTCTTTAACAAATCTCTTCGAAACAGCATTCATTGTTATAATTTCAATTTAAAGCTTTAGTTTACAATTTATTTTGATTCTTATTTTTATACATTTTTTTCATATATATGAATTCATACAAATTGATTGCCAAAAAGTATTTTGCCACCTGTCGAAACCCTTGACTTGCACTCAAGAAATTCAACAACTGACGCTGCCTACATGCAAACCACTCTCCTTTATCGCCCCAATCCCCACACACACACACACACACACACATAACTGAGTGTGGGGCTGTCATTTTTGCACAAATCCATGGCGACTGTAGCCTGTCAGTTGTCTAGATGTTGCCCGAAAAACGACAGCTGAGCTCAGGGAGGTGAGGTAGGCCCGGCCTGTGATTTTGCCCGCCAAATTTTCAGGCACATCTGTCCAGACAGAAAAACAACAATAGTTCACCTGGATTTGCGTTTGCTTCAATTCACCCCTCCACTTCTTGGGCTTAGCAGCTGTCCCCTGTATGGCCCGTGTTTGTCTAAGACATGCGCAACGTCTTAAAGAAATTGTGTGCCTGGGCTATTGTTGTTGTTGTTACCTGCGCACTGGCACGTTCGGGGATTTGTTTCATTTCATTTGCTGGAATTTCCCGCAGCTTTTGTTTGGCAATTTCAATAGGGTTGCTTGTCCAAGGGGTGGAACCGCTAAAAGAAGTCTTCCTGTAGGACTTCGACTTTTTGCTTGTCTGAGGTTAAAATGGGTGGGAATATTTTAGTTGATTTGATTCATTTTTTTATTTTCTTGTACGTAAGGGGTAGCAAACGTAACGGAAAATATATTTTAGCTCTATCTCTCTCACTCGGAGTTAATATTATGAGTTTCACACACACACACACACAAGAGAGACAGACACTGAAGGGGCCACTTAAGAAACTTGCAAAAAATGATGATGAGCCTGGCGCCCACTTCATATGTGAAGTGTGAAAGTAGCGCAAATGCTTAGAGAAAGAAAGCTTATTATTACAAAAAAGTGCTGCATACTTAAGTGGGCAGTCATTTCTTCTTCCCATGCACTGTGTGAGCTAATTAACAAAAGTGCCTTTTGTATGAGGTCTTCAAGCAGGCCACTTATATAAATGCATTAAAAGAAAGCGCACACACACTCACACACACACACACACGGGCACACTGAAAAAAATTAAATGTGATAGAATGCAATTTATACCGAATTTTGAACAGTTGCTAAATTTTGTTGAATTTTTAAGACCACTTCTTAGGTTTTATAACAATATTGATTTACTCTGGAATCAAGAATTTTCTTACATAGGAAAAAGAATTTAAAAATATAAATCAAATATACAATTTTTTATTTAATAAGAAAATGTTTTGCAATTCGGGACAAAATTCGAAATACATTTCCAAACTTTATTTTAATGATGCTTATTTAAAGTACTAAACTTCTTGGTACTTATTTTGAGCACGAAATTTCTTGTTTTCTTGGTCAAGTTTGACAGTTAAAAATTCCAAAATTGAAATAAAGTTCTTGATTCAAGAAAAAATGTTTTAATTTAAGATCATTTCGTTCTTGATGTACAAACGAGCTATTACTTTAAGTACAAATCGCTCTTAGCTCACATAAATAAGTCTTGATCATGCTTATGTTGAGCTCTAAAAGTTCTTAACAAAATACCCAATCGTGCTTAACATATCCAAAGCGTCCTTGAAATCAAGAATTTAGGAATTTCTTAAAACACTCTTGAATCAAGAAATTCCGTGCTTAAATCAAGAATTTTCTGGCTTATTGAAGTTTAGAAACTGAAAATTCTTAATTTAAGTACAAAAATTCTTGTTTTTTTTTCTCAGTACGACTGCCAGAGTTCTTGATCAATGAGGATAGGTATAACGTACTGTAAAAGGAGAATTAGGAGGAGCTTAAAAAGCTTTTGTGTTTGAAAATTTAACAAAAACAATCAGAAAATTTGCCATACTGAGTAAAATATTTATTTCGAGAGCTAGTAGAAGTAGTAGAAGTTCTTTATTCATAGAACATTAAATACATATAGGCATGGCATTTTGCCGTTAGCCTTAAATTTAAATTCATCTTTTTTAACAAGCTAGAGCTACCGGAACGTCCTTCCTTCAGAGCTACACCACCTACCTTCCCTGCTCGTCGCGAGATAGTAGATCTTTCACTCCTCAGGATGGAGTCCCGGGCTCCACCAATTAATAAAAAAAAAAACAAAGGAAAAAGTAACAGAATTCTCTTTCAAAATGCTTCCTGCATAATTCTTGCCCTGTATTTGTGATCATCCAACAGGTAGTTTGCTAAAACTCTCCAAGTGCCCGTTTAAGACTGCTATAAGCTCTTCCAATGTGGAGACATGCCTTGCCCCATGAGCGGATCCTCAGTTCATGCAAGATTGGACAGACTGCTATGAAGTGAATCATATCTTCGCGTACTCTCATGTTGCAAAGCTCATTTTCAACACGTCTGTGCGGTGAATAGTTAAGCGCCAAGTAAAGGAAATTAGTTTGTCTCCCAATCTCGTAATAACGCTTGTACATCTGTCGAGAAGTGCTTCTCGCGAGCTCGCCTAATATTTATATTTATAATATTTCGAGCGCTATTTCTATTTATTTCTTGGTCCATTTTGGCCAAGCTCCTATTTTGGCATACTTTTTTCAGCTTATCGGCTCGTATCTCACCAATAGCAGCTGTAATGTTGTGTTTCGGGGCTGCATGATATACTTCAAGTAGTTTCACTTAAAGTAGTTTAGTTTGGTCAAATTACGTTATTATTGCGGCCAATTGACTACTAATTGCTCACCAAACTCGCCTCTTAATTGGTCCATCTGTCTTGTTGAAACCACTTGTAAATCAAGTCCAATTATTTTTGGTAAATAAAAAAGTCGGTAATCATCGCACGGTACTTTGCTACACTGACTTTAACTAACCGAACCAAATAGTGCATTATTCAGGGTGTATTGACAGCTCTTGAACTGCCTCTAACTGCTCTTCAGAAAAATTTCATTGTTTTTGACGTATTTACTGGTTTCTCATTTTTCCCCGTTTCGATAGGTAGAATTCAATGGTCTATTCAACCTCACTGAGCATTTTTGGCGTTGCCACATGTTACGAATCACGCGGGATGTGTCAAAAAATATACACTGAAAAACCACCCTCATGTACTTGAAAGTACGTATAAACAAAAACCGAAGGATAATTGTTAATGTTGAATCAAGAACTTTTCGTTCTTGAACACTAAGCTGAAAAATTTAAGAAAAGCAATCAAAATCTAATAGATTGAGTACAAAATAGACGTACAATGCAAGCTCCCTGGTGCTTGAAGGGGACAACACAAAAACCCCCAAGGAAAAAGGCGCATATAAAAAAATTAACGTAGTATGCATCGAAATTAAATTTATAAATGTCAGGGCCTTATATCCCATTATATTCGGACGCATAAGGCCCCATCTTCGGACTTTTGCCCAGTTTAATGAAAAATCTGAAAATATAGCCAGAATATGGCGCTGTAATTTGAAAACGAACTAGCTGTCTCTTGCATATCAGCCTTAAACGACATATAAACCAAATCTAAATTGCTTTAATGAATACCAATAATAAACAGCAGAGTGCAGACGCACTGCCAACCTACTATTAGTGCCTTTTCAGCCCTGTCGGTGTGACCGTGACTCAAATGCCCAAAATGGGACAGAATTTCTATGTCCATTTTAAAGAAGCAAAATTGTAAGCATAAATTTGTTAAATTTTATATTCAGCACTGTGCATTAAATGTCACTTAAATTTGAATACGGACATTACACACATGGGCTTTATGTCCGTTCAAAAGACCCAGAAAAATTTGGAATTATATTTCAAAGTTTTGATCGAAATTTTACATATGGGCCTTATGTCCGTGGGCGTTTTGTCAAGTCACCGGTTCTAGCACTTTGCATATGAAGTGGTGTTAGATTTCGAACCTACAGTAGTACCATTCCGGTATATTCTACCTTTTTTGATTCAATACAAAGACGTCAGATTAAGAAAAAATGGAAAATAACTTAAGAATTTGATGGGCTTAAACCAAGAACCTTTTTTACTAAGCTTGTTTTAACTGTATAGGAAACAGACAAGCAGATATTGGCTGATGCTGGCCAGCACGACAACCTTTACTTAGGCTGCACATAAAACCATAAAATAGACTTCTCGCGAAGTTGCCATCCAATCTTCTTGGTGTATGTCGAAGTTCATCCACCAGATCCCAAAGTGCGCTCTAATGTGAGTGAAATTATCCAGCTCCAATCTGTATCCAATACTCCAGTATTTGTTTTATCTTTAAGTAGTCACGATCTTTCGTGGCAGTTTTCAGCAGTATGTCGAAGTTCATCCACCAGATCTCAAAGTGCCCTCCAATTTGAGTGAAATTATCCAGCTCCAATCTGTATCTTGTTTTATCTTTAAGTAGTGCCTGCTCGGGCGCCATGATCTTTCGTGGCAGTTTTCAGGAGTATGTCGAAGTTCATCCACCAGATCCCAAAGTGCGCTCTAATGTGAGTGAAATTATCCAGCTCCAATCTGTATCCAATACTCCAGTATTTGTTTTATCTTTAAGTAGTCCCTGCTCGGGCGCCATGATCTTTCGTGGCAGTTTTCAGATTCGGAGCTGCAAGTCAGCTTCATTCAAGTTTTAATTTTCAAGAGAACATATGTAGTTCGAAATTACAAGTAGCGGAATTCATTGGGGAATAAAGAACATTTTGTTCTTATTTGAAGTCTGAAATTCCTTCTTAAAAGCAAGTAATAAAAATCCCACTTTAGGAAGGAATTTAGCTACTGTAGAATCAAGTATAAGTGTACTTGTTTGAAACACCAGACATTTTGCTAAGTGCAATTGCACTTGCAGTGTTTGTGTGGTGTGTGTGCGTGCTTGCATGTGTGTGGGTGTTTGTTTATAAGGGCGCCAGGCTAATTAGTTTGTTTGCTGGTTTCTTTTCGCTGGCTTTTCAATGGCAGCTACTTGAGTGTTTTTTTTTCAGGCATAAGGGCCAGGGGTACCTACCTGGCAAAAGGCGCTCAAGGATACACTCTCTCTCTCTCTCTCTCTCTGTTTGTTGTTGTTTGTTCATTTGGTTTTTGTATATGTTTTTTTGTTTATGCATCAAGCTTTCTTTCTGTTCTTTTTTTTTTTCTTTTCTGCTTTTGTTTTGAGGTTAAGTGTCCTTTTGGCATCATAAACCACCAAATACAAATACGTATATCTATATATACAGACACACACTCACATGTATTTCTATATATATAGACGTATATGACTTATACAAATGCTTTTATATATATAAAGTGTTGCCAATTACTTCATTAATGTATGAGGTAGAGATGTCTGCATATGTGTGGGTGAGTATGAGTGTGAGAGCTTATTAAATGAAAAGAATTTCGAAGCGTACGTGAAGAACAAGAAGAAGTACCCACACACACACACACACACACACATCCACCCACATATACACAACACCAGCGAAGTGCACTTCAAAGGCCATGCTACCAAATAAATAAAATGCGCCTGCTCATAAAAAATGAAATCTAAAACTAATTAGTTGCCACTGCAGCAGCAGCACTTCCGTTTTGTTCATTTCCCACCATATTTTTATTATCTAAAATTAAGTGGCACATTTGCATACTTATAACGTACGGGGTGTTAGCTAAAGCTGCTTCCTTTTCCTGCCCCTCAAGCTGGCAGCAGCTAATTGCATTTGAATAAAGGCCGCAAACAAAAAAGCAGAAACCAAATGTGGCAAAACACTTATCAAAACCACATGGCACTGGCTTTAATAATAATACAAAATGCAAAAAGAAAAAAAAATGAGGAAAATGAGAAAAAATCTCAATTGTAGGAGCCGCCGTTTCAGTCCCCTGTTCAAGTAAGCATGCCGCCTCCGGGGAGCTTGACAGCAAAAGATTTCTATTTGCACATTCTGCGCTTATTGTTTGGAAAAATCAACATGAGCCGAGTCGAGCCGAGCCGCCCAGCATGAGGAATGCATTTGGAGGCTGCTCCTGCTCTGCTGCTACTGGGAAATCTTGAAATTAGCGCGATTATCGGAGCGTTGTCAAGTGGGTGGCCAGGGGAGGGAAAAAGACAACAATTAGTGCGCGCGTCATACACAATGAAGTCTCAGTCCGGGTGGGTTTGGGGGGATGGCTGGGCTCCAAGCAAAGACAAGCAATCACTTACACACTCACACACACACACACAAATCACTTGACTAAACAAGGCAACGCCAAAGCACACTGCACTTGCTAATTAAATCCCCAACCACAAGAAGACGCTCCTGCTGCACATTTGAGATTGATTAAAAGCAAAAAAGCCTAAGAGTATGCTGCAAATTATTAATAATGTCATATGTACCCAATACAATGCATTAAGCCCTTTGGGATTTACCCGGCAGTAAGAACAGAGCTAGAGCTTAAAGGAGTGAGTGAGTGAGTGAGTGAGCGAGTGAGCGAGAGAGAGAGACCTTTTCAATTCGGTTGCCTAATTTCACACATTTCTTTATTTTCTTAGCTTACTTTAAGTTTTCTTCATTTTTTATATTTAAATTTGAATGCTGCAAAAAAAAAATAACAAAAAAAACAACTAGCTATTTAGTGTATACTGACCAAAACCAAACATATTCCTCATCTACGCATCTGCAGAGAATTCTACTACATACAAATGGAGAAATATGCACGACAAGCCTTCAGTGACGGCATCAAGACACCCGATGATCTGTTGATTGCTGGAGATAGTGAATTATATCGCGTGCTCAATTTGCACTACAATCGCAATAATCACATTGAGGTATGACGAAAAAATAAAATACAAAAACATTACACTAACATTAACACTAAGTCAACTTTTCATATTTATAAGACAAAAGCCCGGATTTAAACAACTTTCTTTAAGGTTTGGTTTTGAGTTTAAACAAACAAATTTGGGAAATTTCTAGAAAATTGTTATTTTAAATTTGCTGATTTATGTTGTTATAGATAGCGACCTATGTTTTTTATTTGGGATTTTTTTTAGCTGGCTCGAGGTCAATGTTTTTTACGTGCTCGAGTTTATTTGTGATGTATTTTATGGCTGATCAACGCACCCATTTAATGACATTTCTAGCCAGCTTTTAGGCTGACGCTGCTTAGAGAGTTAGCTTAAAGCTTTTGACTTAATTTTTGGTTTTTGTTTCGTTTTTAATTTTCAAGTAATTAAATTTGGTACCTGATCAGCTTGAGAAAACTATATTCAGCCCTTTCAGCTTAAAACCCAATTTAAATACGTGATGAAAACTGGCCTTACTTTCATACAAATATATTATTGATCAGGGATCAAATGTTACTGCTAAATGCGACCATTTATTAATTGACTTACAGGTAAAGGACATTTGGAAAAATATCAAAAATATCAATTATAAGGCGAAAAACATTTTTTTTCCTCAAAAACTATCTTTGATCAAAATGTTCTGCTGAATGCGGCCATTTTTTAACCTGATTTACTAAAAAAGGACAACTAGAAAAAATTTATATTATTGTGCGCCACAAAATGGGATATATAAACTGGTTATAAAAATGCTTCAATGGATTAAGATGTTCTGCTGAATGCGGCCATTTTTACTTGACATGCTTCCACTTCAAAACGTAAAGCTGAATGCGGCCATTTTTTAAAAAAGAAGGACAACTAGAATAAATTACCTTTATTGTGAGCCACCAAATAGGCTATTTAAATTTGTTAAAAAAATACATCAAGGGATCAAGATGTTCTGCTGAATGCGGTTACTTTTTACTTGACATGATAAAAAAAAGGAGAAGTGGAAAAAAATTACCTTTATTGTGAGTCACAAAATAGGCTATATAAATTAGCCTATTTGTTTGACATTTAAAACAAACAGAACAACTGGAAAAAACGACCTTTATTGTGAGCCACAAAATGGGCTATATAAATTGGTTAGAAAATATTTTGATCTATGATCAAAAAGTTCTGCTGAATGCGGCCATTTGTGTACTTGACCCACTAAGAAAAGGACAACTGGAAAAAATTACCTTTATTGTGAGCCACAAAATAGGCTATATAAATTGTTTAAAAACATATGCTTGCAGAATCCACGGCGACCAATAAAGCGCTGAAAGGCCCACAGGAAATGTAGGGTAGAGAGTCCCGTTACTGCTTCCAGGTGTACGGCTTTGGTTGCAAGGCAGATAAAGACAGCTATGTAAGCCTTGTAAGTGTGATGTCGCGAAAACTTAAACGGCACCGGTGAGGATCTCCCATCAGTTGATCTATGATCAAAATGTTGTGCTGAGTGCGGCCTTTTCTTATTTGACATTTTAAAAAATGGAAAAACTGGATAAAACTACCTGTTGTGACATTCGCTGGATCTTAGCAAACGTCAAAGATGAGCATAGACCTCGGGGACTCAATTCAATTTGTAAGAGGAACGAGTCGATAGGACTTTAACTTCAGTTTACACAAACTTAGAACTACTTGTAACATTGTGAGTCTTTTCTGTTTGATACAAATTAGCAAACGAATTAGAACGCGACCAGAATGCAAGCTTCTTCTCGACCTCTTGTATATATTAATTCAAATTTTGAGTGTGTAGGCCAAGCGAGCTGCTGCGTGATCTAAAGATAAGCTGTAACTCAGAGAAAAGGAAAGAGCGTAACATTGGCTCTCTGTAGACATTGGGCTGCTTAACCCATGTTAACATTTACGCTGCAAACGTCCGTACACTACCTTTATTGTAAGCCACAAAATAGGCTTTATATAAATGGTTTAAAACACTACATCAAGAGGATCAAGATGTTCTGCTGAATGAGTTCCAAACGAAATGGCTTTTTTGTTACAAAATTACATCATAAACATACAAAAAATACGCATATGAAGAAGAGTGCTAAATTGATGTAAATATCATGCAAAAATGATCAATTATGCTAATAAATTGTGTTAAAACGTAGTCTTGGTAGATTCTACTATTCAGCAGATTATTTAAATTTGCTGATAATCATGATTACTGAGAAGGAATCAAATTGGGGTTAACCTACTCTTGCTCAGGCGTTCATCAAACGGGAAGATTGAATTTTATTCGTTCGATACAAATTTAGATAGCACGAGAATTTATCGAACCACAGGGCTGAAACACCCACAAAATCCAGGGCCACACAGTCATTGTATACAGTTTTGGACAGCTTTCTATGGAAGTGAGGAAATCGAACGCCTCAATCATGTCGGTTCGATACACCAGATTTCAACTTTGCTGACTGAAAATATCAAAGCAACGCTGTGTGCTACCTATCTAGTTATTATATCATGATGCGAGTAAATTTGTTGATAAAAAGTACTAAAAGTCCACTAAATAACCTCTGCCTGTTTGACATACAGCAGAGACTCATCAGCAATCGCAATTCGTAAATCGGTAATCTCAAAACGGGATTATGTGCTGAATGTGCCCTTTTTGTTAATTTTTTTATTTTTATACGAAAAAGTTCCCTTTTCTGTAAGACACACAAAATTTAACAAATAAAAATCAACAACTGTATTTTCACCGATTTAAAATGCTTTAGCAACAGATCCCTTGCCTTGACATACATTTTTCATAAGACTTGACCTACTTTAGCGGTGGAGAACAAAATCAGACTTTAAATCCAACAAAAATACAGTATTTTTATCGTATTTAGTTTACATTGATTCTTAATTTTTTTTAACAAAAAAAAACTTTCTAAACTTACAAATGATACAAAGAAGAATGGCTTAAAATTTGATACTGGGGACTGAAGAGTTCCTAAAAACTTTTAAGGCGATTTATTTAGTCTTGTTGGAAGAAGTATTAATTTTGTTATCTACAAGTTGATTTCATTTACAGGACAAATCCAATTCCGAAAAGGCGTTTTAATTTTATATATAAATCTCTTAGAGCTCCTCCTTTGATGATAAATTAATGTACTTTCCACAACATTTTATTAATACAAATGGCCCATTATTCCTGTCAGAACGGAATTAAATGCAAACAACATTAAACTACAAGCACTGCGATTATAAGATGCCATATTAATGGCGAATTCAGAAACGAAAACACAGCTCATTGTTGTTGATGGAATTGATGATAAATGCAAATTAAGGGCAAAGACCTCAACCCGCGGTACCGCAAAACCCTCAACCTGAGGCACTGCAAAGCCCTCAACCTGAGGCACTGCAAAGTCCTCAACATAAGGCAAAAGCCAAAGCACAGCAAAGTTTTAACAAAGCCCCAAAGCCTTCAACCTGAGGCACTGCAAAGCCCTCAACATGAGGCACCGAAAAGTCCTTAACATAAGGCACAGCA
The DNA here is from genome assembly GCA_018904235.1 of Lordiphosa stackelbergi. Classification (NCBI taxonomy): domain Eukaryota; kingdom Metazoa; phylum Arthropoda; class Insecta; order Diptera; family Drosophilidae; genus Lordiphosa; species Lordiphosa stackelbergi. Next base: position 66,001 of record JAEIFU010001124.1, on the reverse strand, counting down.
AAGCCCTCAAGACGAGGCACCGCAAAGCCTTCAATCGAGGCACAGCAAAGCTCTTAACATGAGGCTCTGCAAAGCCCTCAACATGAGGCACAGCAAAGCCCTCAACATAAGGCACAGCAAAGCTTTTAACATAAGGCACCTCAAAGACTTCAACCTGAGGCACTGCAAAGCTCCCAACATAAGTCACAGCAAAGACCTCAACAAGAGGCACCGAAAAGCCCTAAACATAAGGCACAGCAAAGCCCTCAACACGAGGCACCGCAAAACTCTCAATCGAAGCACAGCATTGCTCTCAACAAGAGGCACAGCAAAGTCCTCACCCTTAGGCTGTCTATCGAGGCACCGCTGCTATTAAGCCAAACTCCATCAGCTCATCACAGCAACCAAAAATTTAAAAAATTACACTCATGTGCTTAAGCACGTAGCATATGTCAAGAAACCGTTGAAGCAACCCTACACTGGCCGATACCGTCGCTTACAAAGTATTTGATCAAATCAATGTAATTTCTTACAGCTGATCAGTGATTAAATCAGAACAACTTTATCCCCTGACCAATGGTATTATTTTGGGTAATTTACTGTCTCTATCTTATTATTTTCCTATTTAGTTTTGTATAGCTAATCAGTGCGATCAAGAATATCTCTTAAATGCATTCTTAACTTATATTTTTACTTGTCTTATAAATATGAAAAGTTTTTTGTAAATAACTAAATAACTTCTTTTTACTTCAATACCTACTAACCAATTTTATTATTATAAAAAAAACCTTTTCTAATATTATCTACCTATCAACATCATCAGGTACCCCAGAATTTCCGATTTGTTGTTGAACAGACACTGCGGGAATTTTTCCGTGCAATACAGGGTGGCAAAGACACCGAACAATCATGGAAGAAATCTATATACAAAATTATCTCACGCATGGATGATCCCGTGCCCGAATACTTCAAGTCGCCGAATTTTTTAGAACAGCTGGAATAAGTGGAGGAGTTGGCTATGCCAACTTCAACTACAACGACGACGATGACAGCAGCAGCAACAACAACAACAACCAAATCGAAAGCCAAGCGAAAATCCCAAAAATTAAAAAACTAAATCTGCGTAAGAAGTACAACTGGATATGAACAAGAACCAAACACAAGAAGAAGACAAAAACAAAAAAAAATTAAAGAGTTTTAGGCCTCTTGTCGAAAAAGAAATATAAGAAAAAGTTCTGTAGAGCCGTTAAAATATTTTTTTAAAAATTTCGAAAATCAACACTTACACACACACACACACACACAGAGACACTCACGTAAACACACACACACAAATCTCAGCAGTAACCTAAGTTAAGCCTGCTTTGTTGAAATAGTGCAAATTGAAAAAAAGAAATAACCTGAGCCAGCCCAAAATGTAAACTGTACTCAACGTTGGTTTGTTAGATGAAATTTTTTAAAAAATATTTTTATTTCAAACTAAATAGTTTACCGAAAGTTGACACACACACACAAACATACACACACCTGCAAACACATATATATATATAAAAAAAGGTACAGAGTTCAGACAAAAATGCTTTCATTTGGGGTTCTTCAAACGAGTTTATAACCCCAAAACAGACCATTTTTCTTTTGCAAATTTTTTTTTGTTTTTGAAGTTTTGTCTTTAAGCTTTACAAAAGTTAAAGCAATTCATTTGAAACAAAAAAAAAAAGTTAAGCCCTGCTATTTTCCTTCTTTAAAATTAAGCACATATATTCGATGTCTATTTAGTATTATCAAAAAAAAAAAAAAAATGTAATTTGTATTTGAACTTGAGGGCGTTAGGGTAGTTCAATTTTTATAACAATTTAGATTTGACCAAAGTTAATTGTTAATTTTAAATTTAATTTTATTTGATTTTACCAAACACACACACACACGCATACACACACACACACACTAGTCTGTTATTTATGTACATATTTGATAACATTTAAGTTTAAATTTAGTTTAATTTTTACTTGGCCTTAAGTTGCAACAAAATATATACACAAAACCAAAAAAAATTACACACAATTTAAAAACCGAATTTGTTTTTATTTTATATAATTTTTATAATTGCACTCCCAATCAATCAACAAAATAAGCTGATCCTTCGAGCCGGACCAGGAATTTGAAGCTTTGCTTACACTCAGAAAAAAACTATCGCCAGAGTTCTAGATTTCAAGTAAAATTTTAAGTATGTTTTGTTCTTGGGTGAACTTAAATTACGAACGAAAAATTCTAGAAAAGAAAAACGACTGTTTATATAATTAAAATGAGAACTAACGTTCTTGAATCAAGAACATTTCGTACTTACAGTTAGCCTACAAATTTAAGAAATGATTGTACTTAGTTTGAGTACATAATTTCTTGGATTAAGAACAGAATAGACTTACAATGCAAGCACAATAAAGTGTGCTACGGAAATGCGAATTATTTTAAGTTGAATCTGTTTCTAGCACTTTGGAGTTAGGGTAGATTTCCGACCGACATTTTGGTCTTTGGTTAATATATTTCCTCTGAGTTTTCATACTAAACACAGACCCAGTTTCAAAAACAAATTGGGATTTTATAAGCTTAAACCAAGAACATTTTGTACTTATTTTTTGAAGTATTATTTTGTTTCAAAAATGTTTTGGGATTGACTTTAGATTATTTTAGACTTCTATGAAGAACATTTTGGACTTATTTTGAGAGTAAATCGGACTGTACTTAAGACCATAACAAATTAAGAGCATGACCAAAAGGATATTATAATAGTTCGACATGTACTTGAAATATTCTGAAACAGTCAAGTATTTCGGGATTGAAAAAATCGTACTTGAAATAAGAATTGTTTACGTACTTGATTCAAGTATTTACGTACTTGATTCAAGTACAAAGCTCTTGGTTTTTTTTCTGAGTGTAGGCAATAGCTTGGAATACAAAATAAATGATTGATTTGGAGTTTTGGTCTGGGCTAAGCTGATCCTTTTCATTTTCTAAACAGCAGAAACAAAAATTTGTGAAAAAATTAAGTGGAAAGTGGGCGGGTTAAGAGGGATATGTTTGCCTGCTCTCAAAAGCCAGGGGCGGGCAAACCTGTGTATGATCTTAATGGTCATATCTTTTACCAACATCAAACAATCATCAAACATCCTGGAAACAAACTTTGGCAAAAATATTCCTCCAAAACAGCTAACACATTGGCCCAGCCCCTGTTGATGACCCCTTCCCTAACGCCCTCTCTCTCTCTCTCTCTATAGTTTAGTCTGAGAATCACCGCTTTATAGAGCAAAACAGAGCTAAAACAGCAGCAAAAACTTTTCGGCCAAAAAAAAAACCATTATAAATTTTAACAATAGTTGAATTTTAGCTAAAAAAAAAAACAATTTTTAGGCTTAAACACTTCAAAATTTAAACAATTATAAAACGGTGAGTTTCCTAATCTAAACACACAAAAAATTTAAGGAACAAAACGAAATTGATCTAAAAAAAAAATTGGGAAATTTGAAATTAGTTATTAAAAATCGTACAAAAAAAATTTATAATTTCCATTTTTTAATTTACATTTACTTCTCTCTGAGTTCCCACAAACTTTTTGAATCGTTGATTGTTAAGGCCTTTGCAAAATTTAAAAAAAAAAAAAAACTTTTTGGCAATGAAAAAAAAAATTTATGTAACTGATTTTGTGATAAAAAAAAAACAACTGCATTATTGTTTCGGAAAAAAAACGCATACGAAATTTTTGGATTATAAAAAAAAATAGCAAATTAAAAGCAAAACAAAAAAACCCCCCCTTTAGGCAATTTAAGGCGTATTAACAATAAACGTTTTGGACAAAACAAAACCAAATTAAAAATTAAAAAAAAAACTTTTAGGCAAAATTTTCTAAATTAAGACAAACCGTGGAAATTCAGAATTCTGTTTCTTATTTGAGTTTCATTCATCATTTCCATCATTTACTTGCGTACCAAGAACAAAACAACATAAGTACATACTTATATATATAAAGCAAAATACATACATACATACTACATATTTCATACATTTATACTAAAACATACTTACATTATAATCTAAGTCCAAAAATTGGTTAATAAACAACAAATTCATGAAAAAAAAAATAAGAAAACAAAACACAAAAATGACGGCTTTTGCTTTTATTCTTTAACAAAATTTGCAAACAAATTTATTTTTGGCAATTTCTTTATTTGCAAACCCGTCAAAACTTTTGGCATTCATCAAAATTGATAAGCAAACTGGAAAACACACTACACACGTTAACCTACAACACTACCAAAAACTACAACCTCAACACAAAAAACGGTAAGCTACTAAATATATTTACTCGAGCCCTGCACTAATTTTAGATCAAGGAAGATGAGAAAAAGTAAAAAATCATCAAAATTTAAAGTGAGGGCTTAGTACTATTTGTTAAACTGAGAACAGAAAATGTAGAAAAAACGTAAAACCTCGCTGAGAACTCGAAGCTACTTGTTCACATATTTTTGGGAAAAAAAAAAAAAAAAAAAAAATTTTTTAAAAACTGCAATAAGTTTAATTTTGTCTGCTTTTGATTCTGCTTCTGCTTTTGCGAAGCAGCAGTCAGCGGCCAAAATGATTTTTGACAAAAAGCAGGCAGCGGCAGAAGTCGACGCTTCATCATTTTTTACTTTCATTTTTCTGGTGATTTTGTTCTGTCCCGCAGCAGAAGCAGAAGCAAGTCGTCGCTTTAAGAATTTGACAGCAGCGCAAGTGCGACAGAAGTCTCTTCTGTACTCTTTTCCTGCTTTTGCATTTTGCATTTGTACCGAGTCAAAGAGAGAAAGCTACCTCACCCACTGAAACCGGACTATTTTCCGTACCTTTTTTGCTGAACCAGAACTAAGTATTAGTTCACAACAAGGAAGAGATCATCTATTATTGGAATTTAAATAAGTTGACCCAAGCAGCCAATCTTAATTGTATTGCAAGCTTGGTAGAACATGCATCAAGTCATATACTCCGATCTCCCAAAGCCTAGTGAATAAAACGCATATACATATGTGGCAAGCTCCTCTTCCAGAAGCTTCTCTTAATCTTCATTTGAAATTCGATCTCTTTAAATACATTTTTTGATAAGGCCGAATGAATAAAACGCATGTACAAATGTTGCAAGCTCTTCTTCCAGAAGCTTCTCTTAATCTTCATTTGAAATTTGGTCTCTTTAAATACATTTTTTGATAAGGCATGGGCCTGGGTCCAGGGTAAGATGCTAACAAAAGTGATCCTCCCATTTGTGGGGTGTGTTATCTTCAACTATTCTTGGGTGCCCTTGCACTTGTTATCAAACGCAAGCAGATAGTTACACCCAGTACACCAAAGAACTGCAAAAATCACTTATTTCTTCTACAAACTTTCCTACTCACATTTAATCACTTAACAAAACTCAGCGTTAAATAAAATCAGCTACATTACAATGAAAGTCGGTCGATGGAACATGTTTGTGTACAGCGAACAAAACTGAGCATCATTCTAGCAAAAGCATCATGCATTGGTTGAGCGAAAGTCGGCTGATTAAACATGTTTGCAATTTGTTTTATCGACTTTCATGCTCACCAAAAGCAAGCGCATCCCAGCGGCGCAAATTGCCATTACAAAATGGGTTACTCCTGCGTTACTTTCAGTATGAAGGAAATAATCCCTTACAATCTGCATTACTTTGCCATATGCATGGCCGCTTTGTAAACGGGGTGCGCACAGCCTGCATTACTAGTAATAAAGGATGTATGCCAGAGCCGAACTGTCATCGATTCCCATTACGAATGCGTACATTCCCTTTAGTACGACCAACCGACGCTATATCAACGTTCCGTCGACGATATTGTGACTGTCGTTGACGCACGCTTATTTCCCTCACAATGGGCTCGACTGACGTATTTTGCAAGGGGATGTCCGCTCAATACGTTAACGACTCTCCAGGCAAGCTAGGTCGACGCAATGCCATGCAGAGAAGCTACGTAAACGACGCTCGTTCGCCTCAATGACATGCATGGTGCGACTTTATCGACACCATGATGAATTAACATGATGTTATTTCATCATGATCGACACTCGTTCGACCCAATGCCATGCAGAGAAGCAAAATAAGCGACACTCGTTCGACCCAATGCCATGCATGTAGGAGCGATATAAGCGACGCTCTTTCAACCCCAAGAGATATGCTTCTCAAATTGTTGACGGCAATGTACAATATAAATATTTCACATTACGTACTCTTCATTATAAATTTTTATTAAAATTATTAATTTTATATTAAATCTATTAATATAAAACAAAACACACGCTTATTTTTAGGTTTTAAATTCTAAAGTTATTCCAAATTTTAGTCCACGTCATCTTGCAATTCATGCGGACGCTTGCAATTCATTATAAATTTTAATAAGAATTGTGATATATAAATCCTTTCATTTTGCACACGCTCTCATAGAAAAATTAGAGGTACGCCTTTTCCACAATTTTGACAGGCGTCAGACTCATCACCGTACAAGGAGCAACGCTGGGTTGACGAATATAGACCGACTGACCCCAGCCGTACTAGAGGGTTATTTTAAAAATTGTAAAGCAGAATGTTCGTAGTCTGTTTGTTTTCGATTACTATTTCTCTAGCGAAAGGCAGCGAGTGTATTGCCTTACGTTTTCAACAGGCGTAATGCATATTTTGAAGAACACGTTGAGCGCCGTGGGGAAAACCAACGAGTTGATCCGCTCAACGTTAGTCCGACAACAAACACCCGACTAAATGGAATGAAGCTGAACATGATTATAAGCGGAGGTAACAAGTTTTGATTGAATGAAAACAACAGCGAACTTGGTGTGTAGCAATTTGAGCCCTTGGTATGACGAGCGTTCCGATATACAGCCTATGCCAAGTGCAGTGCCGGCCAAATGAAGAGCACAGAAAAGTGTGCTTGTGTTGGTGAACAAGAAAGCTCTCTCTTCAGACTACAGCCGTTTTACTTGCAATTCAGTGTTCACCGATTCACACAATACCGTTTGCATAAAAACACGACTGACTTCGCTAGCTAGCTCTTCCCAAGTGCTTTACAATACTTTCAAAATTGATTTCCAATTGTTTAAAAAAAAAGGTCACTCTGGCTCAGAAGTAATTATATTCTTTTCTTTCTCGTCTGTGCCAGACTCTGCTTTTGACTGACCTCGTTTAATGGAACAAGAAGGCAAATTCCTGAAGAAGTAGGCGAAAGACACAAGTGTGATTCTATTCACTTTGTTCAACAAGTCTTTTTAAGCCTTTTATGAAAATTTCATGAAATTTGCTTCTTCTTGTAATTTCCGACTTAGTCAGGGGTCGGCAAAGTGAGCAGAGAAGCTAAAACAGGCTGAGAACTTTCTACAGCATCTCTTATTTGCTTTGGTTTGACCCTTTAATGGAACTAAATCAGTGGTCGGCAATGTGAGCAGAGAATTTGCCACTGGCAACTGAAAATAATTCCAATACATTTAGAGAAAACAGACTAAGAGCTTTTTAAAGCAACTCTTATGTTCTTTAAAACTTATGCTCGGTAGCTAAAGACATAGCAAGTCTAGGCAGCTAGCTGAAAGCTTTAAAGATCGTTGACTGTCAAATACTACGTTGCTATCTACTGTGTATACTGCTCTCTTTTGCAACCACAAAGAAGTACTAAATAAGCGCGCTCTCGCGCCGGTTAAACACACACACGCAACGCCAAAATGAGCATGTGTGTTTTGCTGGCCCCCTGACCTAAGCTAATTATAAAGACAAGTGCAGGGCTCTCTTTATTATTTTAAAACTACTCTAACCTATAAGCTAGTAAAAAACCAAACACTCGCACACCTACACACTCGCAATACAAATTGTGTCTCCACCGCACAGGACAGCAGCAAATCAACTCTACACAAAGTTTGGCTTTAAGACTTTTGATTAAATCAAAACTGAGCTTAGTTATTCCATACAAAAAAACTTTTTTGGATTGGGTAAATTCTAAAAAAAAAGCAATTGCCAGCCCATAGACCATTGCTAGCCAGTCCTGTGTGTCTGTGCGTGTGTGAGCTTAAAGTACAGTTTACATTTGCTAAAAAGGCCAGTATATCTATAAGCCATTTTACCAGCCAGCAGCAACGAAAGAAAAACAAAACGAACCACATACCAAACTGACAGCAGCGAAGCCAAGGATTCGCCAATTATCACACAGCAAGTAAATCCACAAAGTATCTACAGTGGCAGCCAAACCCAAAAATAAACAAATAACGATTTCATTTACTGGATTGTGAGCGCAAAAACCAAGCACAGCAAAAACAAGGAAAACCTAAAACTAAAAAGAAAACATAATGAAAATAATCCGAAAACCAAACAAAATACGAAAACCACATATATCTTACACGTAAACCCAATATAAAAATGCAGAATGCAATTTTAAACTAGATTTTAAAGCATTATTACCGAAATACCGCATATACCGCAGAATCTGAAATTCAACTGAATTGTACATAAAAAAAGACACATTTACAAAATACATAACAAGTAATAATTAAATATGACCTACAGTTTAAGCAAGACAAAACTCAACTCAGGGGCTAGATAAGTACTTCACTCCAGCAGCTTTACTTTGGCATGGAAAATGAGCGCAAATTAGGTGAGCCAGGTGCCAAAGGAACACACAGACACACAAACACATTAACACGCCCACACACACACACTCAACTAAACGTATATATATCAAAAAAATCAAATAAAACTTCAATTTTAAATAGTAAGTTATAGTTAAACATCCTGATTTTGAAAAACATCTGATCACAAGCAAGAAAAAGAAAAATGACAAAATATAATGAACACAAAAAATTTGCAGTTTTGGTATATGAAAACTTAAACAAAGAACAAACAAAAGATAAATGATTGCGTTTTTTTAGTAGCAAACGCGATTCACAAAATTCTCAACAAGTTTTGGACCAACAAAAACCATAAATGAACATAACATTTTTATCACTTATTTGGCAAAGCAAAATAGGAATCAGAGAAGAATATATAAACATTTTAAGTAAGGTAAATTTTAACCCTTCTGCTGTTATACTGGATTAGAATGCAACGCGTTATCAACTGTGTTGCATTAGACAATGTTGCAGCAACAAATGTTGCCAAGGTAATTACAAAACCATGAAAAACACTAAAAAAAACTTTGAAATTTGCAATTAAAATTCTAAAAAAAATTGTGAAAACTAATTATCGAAGCTCAATTACCATTTGGAGGCAAACCCCAACAAATTTTGACAACAAAATTTTAAAATATGAAAAAAATTTGGAAAAATTTGTGAATAATATTTAAAGCTTAATTTCAATTTAGAGTCAAAAAGTCTTTAAGGCTTTTTGGACTGCCCAAATCAGAACTTGAACCGAAGCGAAGCAAAATAGCTCTTCTTAAAAAAACAACAATTTTATTTAATTAATTAAATTTCAAAACTTTTAAAAATGTTGAGTCAATGTTGCAGCAACAAATGTTGCCAAAGATAATTACAAAACCATGAAAAACACCAAAAAAAAACTTTGAAATTTGCAATTAAAATTCTGAAAAAAATCCTGAAAACTAATTATCGAAGCTCAATTACTATTTGGAGTCAAACCTCAAACTTGCAGCCATAAATTTTTACAACAAAATTTTAAAACATGAAAAAAACTTTAAAAAAATTTTGAAATTCAAAACTCCAAAAATATAAAAAAAACTAAATTCAATTTGAAGTCAAAAAGTAGGACCGCCCAAATCAGAACTTGAACCGAAGCGAAGCAAAATAGCTTTTCTAAAAAATACAATTTTATTTAATTAATGAAATTTCAAAACTTTTAAAAATTTTGAAATTAAAAACTCCGAAAAATAATAATCAAAGCTAAATTCAATTTGAACTAAAAAAGTCTTTAAGGCTTTTTGTATCTAAAAAAGAAAAATCGAAAACGATATGAATACATTTTGACGATATTTTTATGAATACTTTTTTGGTTTTTGGAAAAAGAAAAGTTTTTCATTGGATATTAGTGGCATCAGTAATTAATTCCAAGGAATGTTCAGAAAACCCTATTTTTGTGGCCTAAACTAACAAAAGTACAGCAAAATTATTCAACAAGTATCGATATCGATATTTCGACATCCCTAATCTGAACTTGATCCGAAGCAAAGAGAAAAAGATTGATGGAGTTTATTTCACATACGAAATGCCATCTTGGAGTCTACTTAAAGAACAAATATATTACAAAGATGATAGTTAAACGGTCACAATAGGTATCCATAGATGCCTAACAGGTTATCATAAATAGCGCAGCAAAAACAATCTTGATTCACTAAAAGCCTATGGAAAAAGTTAAAAAAATATTTTTAAAAATTATAGAGAAATCCGGACTTTTATCAATATCTTATGCTATTTCCAAGTACTCGAAAATATTCATTTTGGATTGAAACCTTCTAGGATTATTCCAAACTTTACATAACTGCTTTTTAAGTACTCTCAAGTACGAATTGTTTTTTAAACTTCCATTAAACTAAAACCAAATTTTTTTTAGGCTTGAATTTAGTCCACCTTTTTTCCAGTGTAAGAAATTTTATAATCTATTTTTGCCCTTTAAGGCCATATTTTAAACATTTTTGATAAACAATAAGATTTGAACAATGATGCTAAATTTAACTGTTCAAAAAGGTTAATTTGTTTGGTCCTTCGAGCCGGATAATATACCGAACAAAAACTGAACAATGCAGACCCATGGACCTGCACACAAACCTGACCTCTTGTGTTTGGAAAATAATTCTGTTCTGAAAATGATATGGATATATCAAAAAGTTTGGTAAATCCAAAATAATACAAGGCAGGTTTTGATTTTGAGCAATTTTCTGAATCGAACAAAATCCTTAGGTTTGATAAGTTAAGGAACCGATTCCCAAGACGAAGCTTATAATACTTCACGAGGTATTCGAAATTTAGAGATTTGCCACCTAGCTTTAACATTGTTCCAAAGCAGCTTGTTAAATAATTTTAGTTAGTTATTTTGGGTCGGCTCTTCGCTATCTACGGCGCAACAGCAAAGCAGTCGACACACCAATAGTGTAGGCTCGTTGCCGCTAACAACACCGCTGAGCAAAATGAACTTCATGTCAGTGGCTACACACGTGTGTGTAAAATGCCAAAATGTGAATGTGTTTTTTGCCGACCCCTGCATTAGACAAAAGAAAAATTTAAAAAAAAATTTGGTTCAAAACAATAAATATCGCGAAGAACTAACTGAAATTCAAAAAACCAACCCCAAAGAAACTGTATGTAAAATTGATCAATTTTAGAGGAAAACGAAGTACGAGAAGCTAACAAATTTTACAGGCTTTCTACTAAACTCTGGTGCAAAACTATAGCCGCACCTTGATATTTTAGTGTACGTATAGAAAAAGAAGAGCTGGAAAAACTTTGCGATTACCGTTTGAAAGAACGTTTAAAATGCAAGAAAATAAGTGACAAAAATCAACACTCTCAGTGATTTTCACACGGTGCACTTCACTAAATTAAATAAACTATTAAAAAATGTTAACTAAATAATTTTTTTTTATACACTTTAATAATGAGTGTAACCTCCTTTAGCACTAATTAACTCATAGATCCTATTTGTCATACTCTCTACTAGGTTTTTTAAATCACTAAGGAACAGTTTTTTCCATACCTTAATTATTGTCAATTTGAGCTCCTTAGTACTATTGTACTGAGGGTTTTGAGCATTAATCCTTCGGACAAGCAACGCCCAAAGGTTTTCCATCGGATTTAAGTCCGGGGAGCACGCGGGCCACTCCAAAAACCGAACATTAGTGCCTTGTGTTGCGTGCATTAGTGCGTTATCCTTTTAGAAAATTACCTTTTAACGCCTTCTACCGCGAAGAGAAGGGCATAAATTCATTTGCAAAATGTCCACGTACTCTCAGGAAATGCCAGCTCCAAGCATCCACACTCGCAGAACAAAGCCCAAATCATCAATGATCCTCCTCCAAAATTTCTCTTAGAAAAGTACAGGTGTTCCTTCCTCAAATCCCTCCAATAGTGCGAAAACCCATCAGGAAAATCCAAATTATACTTTTTCTCATCCGAGAAAATGATCTGGAAAGATGAGTTAGTATTTGCATTGCTCTATAAAAACTTTTTACATTTGTCCAGTCAGTTGCCATGTTATCTCTGGCGAATTTCACCCGGGCTTACTTATGGCGGTCCAGTAACCTTGGTGCCACCTTCAATTTTTGTCGCACTATGTTTTCTGAGTTCTTTAAAGAACGTGCAACGGCCCAGCGAGTCACTTTTATGCCACATTCAGCCGCTAATAAATTACTTGCAGCACTCACTAATCGGCGCTGGTCACACTGATTTGTCTTCGGCTTACGTTCTCCAGTTTTTTTTCCATATTCATTTTTTTTCTAAATATTTCGCACAACTTTGTCGGATCGTCCAATTTTTCAGACAATTTCACGAAATGAGCAATTCTCACTTTTGAGCGCCAAAATTTGGCCTTTCTCGACATCTGACAGCACTGGCCCACTTGGCATATTTACAAATCCATTACTTATAGTTACTCAACCAAGTGTACGCAAATAAAATCGCCGCCAGCGAACACAGAATACGAAAATTAAGCTGTGCGGCTATGGTTATGCACCGCGCGAAAATCGAAAATGAAACATTACGGTTAATTTTTGCACTGAGAGTGTTGATGTTTGTCACTTGTTTTCTCTCATTTTTAACGTTCTTTCAAACGGTAATCGCAAAGTTTTTCTAGCTCTACTCTTTCTATGCTATAGTTTTGCACCAGAGTTTATGAACTTAAGGCCAAATCTAGAGTCAGAAAAAATTTTACAAAATCAAAATTTCTTGAGGATTTAAAAACGTATTTCTACATCCAAGAGCTTAGAATAGGGATCGGCGCGTTGCTACCTACTGTACTTACTAAGCGGAATCAAAATGTGAATCTGTTATTTGCCGACCCCCGCATTAGACAAAAGAAAAATTTGGTTCAAAACAATAAAAAATCTCGAAGATCTGACTGAAATTCAACAACAAAAAAACCTACCCAAAAGTATCTGTGTGTTAAGGAAATATTTCATAACAGTGATGAAATGAAATTTAACCCGAATCAGAGTACGAGGCGAACGCCATGTTAAGCTTCTCAGTTTTTCTACCTTGAACTTAAGGCCTTGAACATAATTCAAAAGAATGAAAATACTTGATTCAAAAACGCATTTCTACATCGTAGAGCTTTAAATCCAAATGTGAATGTGTTTTTTGCCGTCCTCTGGTTTAAAAATCAAGTATAAAAATATAATCTAGCAGAAGGGTTAAAAAATGCCTTAAATTTTAAGTTCACAAACAAACAGCAATAGTGTTGCACAGTGTTTTGTTTTTTTTTTTTATATAAAACATTCTGGCCCCCGACACTGTGCGACAAACAAATAAATGGAATAAGTTTCAAATAAAAAAATTATTATTTTCTTAATAAAATTTTCAGTTCTTTAAAACATATTAAGCATCCTTAGTTATGAAGTTTATCAACTTTTGGCTTATATGAACACACGCAAAAATTTCGGCAAAAAACCAAAAAAAAGTTCCAAAATCAAAATTCAATTGATATATATACCTTAATTGAAATGAATGATAAGCACGTGAGCAAACATAAAGAAAGTATAAAAATATATAATAGTTGCATAACATAATTAAAAAACAACAAGATAACAAGAATTTGAAATCTAATTTTAAACAGCCAACAATAGCCAGGGAAACATACATAACGCGTATGTGATATTTTTGAGTTCATCACTCTCTCTCTCTCTCTCTATCTCTTTAATTTTCTCAACAACAACAACAACAAAGTATTTTTTAATATAACATATATACAAACAAGCCCAATTCAAAAATGGACAATATCTAAGATGAAAACTTCCAGCGACAACTTTTATTGGGTTGTCTAAACATATCAAAAACAAAAAAAAAATAAAAACCAACAACCAGCATATTTTTCTGTTGACTGTTTTAAGCCATCCTCAGTTCAAATTTTACAAACTGAATATAACATATAAAATATATATAAATATATAAGTGTTTATAGTTGAATTCTCCAAGCCACAAGTTTCAGTTGCAATAGACATAAAATGTGTGCTCGGCACATAACCGGAATAATTTATAGTACAATACCAACAAAACAAATGAATTAAAATAAAAAAATAAAAAACCATAAATTTTTATAAAACGATTTATATTTTTATACTAATACAAAAGAACAACAAACAATAGCCAATTAGCCCAATAAGCCAAAACGTTTCAGTTCAATTCAATTTTTCAACAACAGCAACAACAATTTTTATGTTATGATTTAATGAGAAGACTGCAAACTGCCAAAAAAAAAAGAAAAACCATATAAAAAATCATTTAAAAACCAGCCAGTAAATTGAAATCAAAACAAAGTAGCCTGCCTGCCACTTCGAACATGCCCCACTGGCTGGTGGAGACTCAGCAGTAATCAACAACAACAACAACAACAATAAGTGATAAAAATACTGCTTTTTGTTTAACTCAATTAAATTAAATTAGTAAAAGAAATGCCAAAAAAACAAATAAGAACAAAGCGATGCGTGCGTTTAACTGGCCTAATTTCTGGTCCAACAGCCATAAAGAATCCTCCAGCAATAAACTCCTTTTGGTTAACTCCATACACACACACACACAAACCCACAGCCAAGCCATAGCCATATATAGAAGTAAAATGGTGCCCAAAGCGCACAGACAATAGCCCAGTAATATTATTCTTATTTTAACTGAGTCGCAACTTTGTAATTCCCCGAGAATTAAAGTTGTGCCCACAACCGAAGTACAACCAAGCAAAACCATTCAAGTAAATGCAACACAAATTGGCCAGACCAAAAAACAAATATAACCAGGATGGATTTCGAATGTGGCCCAGAAATTTAGCCAGACGTTTGTCAAAATTCTACAAAAATTTTTTGTACCAAACTGTAGGAGCAAACGAAAAACGCAATATCAATTATGATTTATCCAACTAATTTTCATTTTTCTAATATATGTAAAATATGTAAAGAACAAAACAAAAACAGAAAAAAAAAACGAATAAACAAACAAAGCAACAACAATATTTATACAGAGACTGCAAACAAATGTGATCAGATATTTTATAATAATATAAGTTTACAAAACCAAAACAAAAGCAAGTCTAGTGAATAGCCAAATGAATCAAAACGAAGAAAAGGAAATGAACAACAACCAACAACCAAAACAACAACAACAACAACAAGTCAATATTAAGCCATAAGCCACAAACAAAAAAAAAAAAACCAAAAACAAACTATATCATATATATTTTACAATAGCCATATACAAGAAAACCAAAATAAATAACAACTAAACCAAACATATAGCGAGAAATGCAGCAGCTGAAGCAGCTATATACGAGCAGCTCCTTGAAATTTTTGTCTCGGTGCTGTACAAAAATAAGGCCAAACTAGGATTTTATTTTAAGAATTTTACTAACTATGAATCAGCTCTGACCTACTTCATCAACCGCTGGCCAGCGACTCAAAATGTGTTTGAATAGTGAAATGTGTTTGGCCCCTAAGGGCCAGGTGTAAAGCCACGCAAATCAGCTCTGACCTACTTCATTGACCGCTGGCCAGCGACTGAAAAACTGTTTTGCTCTCAAGGCTGAATGTGTTCGGCCTCTGCGGGCCAAATTTAAAGCCACGCAAATCAGCTCTGACCTACTTCATCAACCGCTGGCCAGCAACTGAAAATCTGTTTGCTCTCTTGGCACAAGCCTGAATAGCGAAGTGTGTTCGGCGGTGTAAAGCCACGCAAATTAGCTCTGACCTACTTCATTGACCGCCGGCCAGCGACTGAAAATCTGCACAAGCCTGAATAGCGAAGTGTGTTCGGCCCTGCGTAACATTACGCTGAACTAAATTTACCAAAACGATACGAATTCTAATGCTGTCCCAATTTACAAAATTTGCTAAAAATAAAGCTAAAAAATAAATTTTTAATTGGCTAAAAATGCATTTTATATTTATGATTTTTCACAGAGCTACTGAATTAGGAATGTTACAGAAATCATAGCTGACTTTATATGCCTGCCAGTCATGAGTTTAATACTGTCAGTGTCCGCCTTCGTACCCCGTGACGGTAGCTTGAACTACATTGAGGAGAACGATGAGGTCTTGGTGGCCGGATTCGGTCGTAAGGGCCATGCCGTCGGTGATATTCCCGGTGTACGTTTCAAGGTTGTCAAGGTGGCCAATGTCTCCCTGTTGGCCCTGTACAAGGAGAAGAAGGAACGCCCAAGATCTTAAATGATGTTGATCCAAGAGAGTTAGGGTTTAACAAAACTACTGTCAGTGTCTACTTCTTCAAGACCTTCGCTTTCAGTACTGAACTTATGAAAATTTTCATGCTTAGAACTGAAAATAGTACTGATATCAGTCATAAATTAAAAATAAATTCCTACTATTCAGGTCTGAATTCATCAAAGATAAATTCAATACTGAGGCGTAGCATTACAGAGTAGTTATTGACAGCTATTTACACAGCGTTTACTCCAAGTGAGTCAAAGACTGCTGATGATAGAGCTGTACAGTCGACTTACCTTCTTTGTGATGTGTGTGTGTGCTTCTGTTTCAAACGGTCACACTGATTTTAAGCTGCCTTTTGTTTACTTCTGAAAACGTAGAGATATTTGATTGATATACAAAAAGCGTTGTTAAGGAAAATGCCAAATCTTGTCGTTGGTTTTAAAAGTTAGCCAATC
Source organism: Lordiphosa stackelbergi (assembly GCA_018904235.1). Classification (NCBI taxonomy): domain Eukaryota; kingdom Metazoa; phylum Arthropoda; class Insecta; order Diptera; family Drosophilidae; genus Lordiphosa; species Lordiphosa stackelbergi. The sequence continues at coordinate 49,185 of JAEIFU010001124.1, read as the reverse complement.
GATGTGTTAATCATTCCCAGAATTTATTTAGCTACTTCAGTCGCCCAAGTTGGCAGAGCCTTGATTAAAATCAATGAGCGTGTTCAGCAAAATAATTGATCCCTGAGCAAGTAGCATAAAAAAATTATGCATCAAGTAGTTTCTGCTAAACGAATTGCTACATTTCTTACATTCTGAAATGGCGGCGTAAACACATTTGCGATCCGTGTTAACATGAATTCTGCATCTAAAAATTTACAATTAGGTTTAATTATATTTTAGTATTTATTGTTATAATTTACAGGCGATAGAAGTCTTATCTTTGCGCATGTTTTTATCGATAGCATGCCTATCGATACACAATTACTATTGATGGGAGCAGTTTCACTTCAAAGTAGCGTACTATTTCTTCGATACATGCTCCTCTATCATGATACTTGAAATTGGCTATCATGATACTGCATCACTCGAGTTCAGCAGAAGGATCAGTGCAAATTTTCACTTGATCAGGGAGAAAGTTGTTCTAATGGGTATAAGCCGAAATTTTAAGATTAACTGAGAATAGAGTTAGAGGAATGACAAGTCTGTGTGTATGTTTACCATGAGAATAGTGTTAGTGGAAATGACAAGACTTTCGACTCAAGCACTACTTAATTTCGTAGTAGAACTATTTGGAAAAGTTTTTTTCGAGAAGTTTTGGAAACAGTACAATCATGACAAAGAGAGTCAAATTAAACGTTTGGGTTTCATGCCTAAACTAAGTTAAAATTTTTAATTTTCAGCAACTAAAAGCTCAATTTATTGAAATTCCCAAAACAGATTTGTTTTCTGCATACGAAAATCATCTAGAATATCACCCGGAGTGTAATCCTTTTCAATTTTTCAAAAATATATTAAAATATTTACTATTTTAAGTGCTAGATCAAGCTGAAAGCTAAATTGGCATCACTGACTGATGCTTTCTGCTTTGAAAATCCCCCAAAAAGTATGCTACTTGAACATGCAGCTTTCGGATAAATTTACCGAAAATGTGTACACTTACTGATTTTCAACTGTGCCGAAAAGTATGCTACAAAAGAGCAAATTTAGTCGCATTTACCATGAACCGAGTACAGTCCTGTTTGTGACAGAATTCGGAAACGAGTACAATCCTATTTGTAAAAGACACAACTGTACTCGTTTTTGAATTCGATAGATTCGATTCCCGATAAACGATTCTAGAATTCGGTAAAACTTGTTGCCATCATGACAGTCGATTGAGTATATATGGCAATTTGAAGTTAAAAGCCGTATAACACAATTTCTTGCTGAAAGCGGAAATATTTAAGAATCCCAATTTCATCGATATCGAAAACGAAAACAGACTGGAAAATGCTACATTTTGTGTGTTTTTTAAAGTTTGTTTTTAAGCCTAGAAAATGCCGTCATCACCAGGCACAGTCTACAATTTTCCCAAAAATGAATTTAGGTTGGGGTCAACCGATAGACCAAGGTTCGGGCTCTCCTCCCGCTCCGCGGACATTTGGGTGTGGAGGCGGGCTGTGTTCCGGAACGCTCTCTTTCTTAAAGATAGAAACAAAAAGTTTGTTCTTGTTTTTTTTTTACAAAAGTTTTTTAAAAGCAGACTCTGAAAGTGTCTTCTTGGTTTAGGTAAGCGTCTGTGGAAGCAAATTACATGCTCACGCTACACCATAACAATAAAAAGAAGCCATAGGCAGTCAAGACCTTTGCTCTGTGAAAATCATATATATCAAGCAGAGCCACTTAACAGTGAACGTAAGACCAACACCGTTTCTGCTTCACTTTATTCTGTCTTTGATGTGTGCAGTGCTGAGTTAAAATTTGTAATTTGGACTTAGCTTATAGTCCAAATCAAGGTGTTCTCTTTCAATGATTAGTTGTTACACTAGAAACGCGCTTAAAATTATAGCTGCTTAGCAAGCGCTGTCATTTCTACGCTGAACAGTTGCCTTTCACAGAAACAATTTACCATTTAAGTTTACAAAATAGTGAAATAGACAAAACCAAGCTTATGACCTAAGTCATTGGCATTACACACAAATTTTTCAGTTGAACCAAGATTTAAAATGCCACCATATATAACAAAACCTAATTTCTACTTTTGGTTTCAAGTTCATACAAAGTTTTTTATTAAGTTTTAGGGTTAATAGAGGAAAGAAATCATAAATAAAAAAAACCAAAAACACAAACACAACAGCAGCAACGAACTAACTAAAGTTTAAAGTACACAAAATATTTTATGTTTTCAACAATTTTTCATTTTAAGTTAACGTGCAACCAAATTTCGATACAATTTTTCTTTAATTTAAAACATTATTACAATGCAAATTCAACAAAACCTTTGAGTTCTGAACAATAGTGCCGGTAATATTTAACTGATAAGTATAAATATATATATATATAAATAAGTGAACACCTAAAATTATGATATGCAACACAAAAATGGAGTGAAGTTAAGTCACATTTGCGCTCAGTTTTTTGTGTATGGTCCACACTAGAGAGTCTGAAGTATATCTAGCCCTGCAAAGCCTCTCGACAGACACCTCCCCACATATAAATAATATATATAACTTATTACTTATATAAGGACAAAACCAAAAACTAAAGGTAGTTGCTATTTTAAATATGTATTACCAAAAACAAAAAACCAACTTCAAAAATATGCAAAAAAAATATGTTTAAGCAGGAACCAACAACCAAGCAGCATTCGACAACAACAACAAACAGTTCGTTCCACAGCCATCTGATAAAAAAAATATTTGATATTTGTATGCTTTTTTACTTACACCACCCACACACACTCACAGACACACACACACACATAGAAAGAAAATCATATAGAGGAACTCTGACGCCGCCTTTAGGTTTAATTTTAATGCACACGAAAATTATCAAGAGAAAAACAAAACTTAAACGTAAAATCAAGCAAACAATTGAAGAAACTGAAAGCAGACATCATATAAATTTATACTCATAGTTTAGCAGTTGTCGTAATTGATTTCTATTTTTCAACCAAAACGAAATGCATAATACTAGGACAACACACATACTCTTACATAGCAAACTAAACAACAACTAAGGAAAACAAAAATCATAAATAATAACAAACCGAGAAAAAAAATAGCCATTTTTCCGCCAGCCAACAAAAAACTATAACAACAACAACAACAACTTAATGCCGTTCAATCAACAACAACCAAAAAAAAATCAAGAAGCAAACCTAACAAAAGATCAGTTTTCAAATTGTTATACCAAATTTTTTGTTTTTGGTTTAAGTTTTCAACATACATACACTATACACCTAACTGGATTGTTCATATATAGAAGCGTGAGGTAAACGATTTCCAAGATTCCTGTTCCTTTTTGTGACTCATTGAATACAGTTGCTACAAATTCAGTCCAACCAAAAAAACGTAAAGTTTGCCGAAACGCGTAGGAGTAAACCTGAGCCAAAAAGTAAAAGGGAAGACGGCCGAACAACAACCAAAATTGGGAAGCAAATAAAAAAAGAAAACAAATGGTCCTGCACACAGCCAGTTCTTTAGAAAACTGTTTTGGATCGGCTTCTACAGCTGATCTATCTCTAGAGGCAACCAAAAACGCTGCCTTTTAGTTTTCATTACATTGTATTATTCCTCGCACTTGTCCCGGTCTCCCGTTCCAGAGGCAATGGGCCTTGCCGGTATCTTTTTTAAATGTCTCACGTTTCGCGTCATTCTTGCCAAGAATGCAAATCTGTTGCTGGAGTTGGATAACAGTATTTTACGCCGAACTCAGGATTACAGGATAATGAAGTGTAACTGAAAATGTAAAACCAAAACCTTTTTAGTCTTTAGTAAAGCTTTCAATACAATTTCCAAAAAAAAAAATAAAAAATTAATAACACATTACACCTGTCGCTAATGCGTCATCTCTTTCGCTATAAACATCAACTATCACTCCTTCCGAGCCAAAAACTGAGTCGATTCTTGGAAACCAAACTCAAAAGAAGAAACATAAAACATAACGATTGACCAAAGCTTTTTTCCACCCATTTGGGAAGGAATCTTTTATCATACCGCTGCACAAAAAGGGCAATAAGTCGAACATCGAGAAAACTCATCGTGCTATTCCAAAAATTTTTGCAAAACTGATCACTGAACAACTTTTGCAGCATCAATGCCGTTCACTACGATTTATTAAAAGCCGATCTACTACGACAAATCTTCTGGAGTTCACTAATGCAATTAGTCGCGGCTTTCTTAATCAATTACAGACCGATGCCATCTTCACTGACTTTAGTAAAGCTTTTGATTCGGTCAATCATAGACTTCTTTTTCATAAGTTGTCTAGCTTGGGGTTTTTCCCCGAATTTATTGATGTGGTTATTTTCCCATCTGTCAAACAGAAAACAACGAGTCATCTTTAATGATTTAACTTCTGAGATAGTAAGTGTTACTTCTGGTGTAGGACCATTACTTTTTGTTTGTTTACTAATGATCTTCCTATAGTATTCAAGCTAGTTTGCCCCGTAAATGCTCAATAAGTTCATGTCGTTTTACCGCACAAACTGTTTAATACATACGCTATTGATCGAAGAGCTCTGGACCGTATTACTTCAGTTCAGGATCTGGGGGTATTATTTGATCACAAGCTTGATCACATCTGTGTCATATCCAACAAAGGTAAGAGTTTGCTGGGTTTCATTAAGCGTTGGTCTAAGGAGTTTGAAGATCCATATATAACCAAGCTTCTCTACTACTACGTTTACGCTATGCTCCTTTTTGGTTCGTCCGTTGTCATTTCATGAAATGGGTCCGAAAGTGCGTGCATAAACACCATTTCATGAATTCGACTTACACACGAAAGTTGACTATGAATTCTACGTAAATTCATGAAATGCTGTGGCGTAGCCAACTTAAGTTGCGCAGATGCTACCAGATCCTTTTTTCTCAATGTCTGGTAACATTGTGCCTTAGCAAACAGCTGTTCATAAATGTTAGCCAATTGTTTGCGCACATAATAAAAAGATTCAAGCACATCAATATCCATAAATATGGATTTTCAGAGCAAGCGATCGTTTTGGGCAGACGATAAAGTGGCCAAATTACTTGGCTTAGTAAAGGAAAACAACATATTAAGCCAGCTCAATGGAAAACTAAAAGAAACAACGCCAAATACAAAACTCTTTCCGACAATTTAAAGGCTAAAAATATGTTTAAATGTAGCGAGCAAGTAAAAACTAAGCTTCGGTTGCTTAAAAAAAATTTCTGGAAAGGAGAACTGCACCCACTTTAACGAACTGAATGAGCTATTTGGGACGCGTCCTGTATCAGCGGCTGTTGGTGTCGACACATCTGTTGACGATTTTGACTCCATTTTTCAAAATGTAAAGGATGAAACGTCTACGGAGTCCGAGATGCATTTGTCAACGCCGAAATATCTGAAAATGACGCAGTTCCTGTTGCTGAAATTCAACATTTTTAAACATTTTTGCCGCTCAAATGGCAGCTGGATAATACTGCATGAGTAGAAGGCTGCACATCGCCTGGAATGCTCGTCTGGCTTGTACCAACGACATCGTTCGCTTATGCCTCCACTGTGAAACATTCTGCACTAGTTGTTTTCTCCTTTAATCAAAAAATTTTAATGTCCTCCATTGCAATCAATTTCAATTTGCCTTTGTTTACAATCCAACAGCTGATCCCCGAGTTTATGTGCTACCACCCTATTAAAATACAGAGGCGCAGCCTACTTAAGTTTGCGTTGGTGCTGCCACATCTGCCAAAAAGGTGGTCATTTTGTGAATTTACAAAAGCTGCATAAACAGGAATAAATTTGATTTTGCAAATTGAAGAAATCGTGAATTTCATGGCATAAACGTAGTATACGTGTCTCTCGTTCGACCATCGCTAGAGTATTGCTTAAGCATCTGGTCCCCTCAGTATAGCTTCTATCAAGATATACTAGAATCGGTTCAAAAACAGTTGCTTCTCTTTGCACTCAGGGGCTTAAACTGGGATGCTGGTCGCGTTGCCTCCCTATATAGATAGGCTACGACTTTTGAACTTGCCCACTCTAAAAGACCGCAGGACTAGTCAAGGTGTAATTTTTCTGCATAAGCTAATTGTTGGTGATGTAGATTCGTCTCTCCTCCTAAATCTTATGAAGTGGAACGTACCCTGCAGAGCAACTCGCCGTTTCGTCCGTTGTCTTTCGTGTGTAGATCAAATTACGCTCGTCATGATCCTCTCCGTGTTCTGTGCGATAACATAACGACCTTACCAATATTGTCGTTCAAGCTCCCATTACATCAATTCACAATCTTTTAGCTTTTTTCTGCACAAATTGTAAAAAGAGCTGGGGTATCGTAGTCCTGGTTCCACGTTTCGAACCGCCGGTTCGGTTCATTAATAAAGAACTCTAAACTTAATTTGAATTAGAAAACAATGATAACTTCAAATGTTGTCTTCAACGCTAAATATCGTGTGTGTCCCGTAGAGAAAATGGTATACTCACACAAATCAATTGCCAAATTTTCTAGGAAGACATGTAGTCTAATAACAGGTATATTAAGGGGTCGGAGAACAAAGAGAGCTTCATAGATTCGGTCTTTAAGTAGTCTCCCTTGTAATCGCGCACACATGCGGTTGAAAGATGAACTGACGGCAGAACTTAAGGTTGATCTGGACTAATAACCACGCTCTGCGCGTGCTAGAGTGCACTACAAGCACTGGTTTGATCTTTAAAAATTCAGTTGTAAGTTCAGCTTTGCTGAATTAATCCAACATGTTTGTTTATTTCGACTTGATGACGTTCTAAAATATCATGGTCAAGCGTCTGTTCATCTTTCAGCCTCATGTGTGTGTGAGTTCTAAATATGGAAAAACTTATATTAGGGAACCGATTAAAATTTTGAAGCATCATTGTCCGCTAAACGCGGTTAAACTAGACAATGAACTCAACAGAACCGAACCCTGTCTTCTTTATAGTTTTCGGTTCCATTCATCGTTTTTGATCAATTTGATTCAATTCGATTATCCAAAATTAAATGACGATCAATTTGGTATCAATAGTCGCATATAATTTTTCAATCGATAACTAGAAATCCGTCAGGACAAACCAATGTTAAGGCCTCTACGGAAACGAGAAGTTTCATACAAAAATTAGCAGAAGTTACGATTTTGCCACACTTAACATTTAGCTTGTTTGCAGCTAAGAGTTAATGTTACGCTTAACAGTTAATGTAACACTTAACAGCACATTTGTGTGGTCTATGTAAATCGGCTGTGGGCCTCTTTTTACTTTGAAGAGTTGAGCTAACATTGATGCCACTCAATGTTACGTCGCTCTTTTTATACTTTCAAGCCATCAGTGGTCAATTGAACAGAGTCCTCGAAACTAGTCATAATGGGTCGTTTTCTGATCAAAATGACACTTTTGTGGAAAAAATGGTACCAGCCGTACTCTTCTTGAAGAGTCATTTCTATCCCTTTTTCTGATCAGTTCCGACTCCTTTTAGAGTCATTTGCGAGCTTCTTCGATTCGTTATTAAATGAATCACAATTTTGAGCATTTGGATCACTCTTTTAATCATACAAAAGGGCTCGAAAAAGACCATATGTTGTTCTGTCAAAATGATCTTAATAGGTGGGACGTTGACGAACTTATGTTACGATATTCACAAGTTTCCGTCAACAATCTTGAATTTTTGTTTCGGCCATAAACTCAAAATATTGGAAAATAATATTGAAACTTTGTTGACATTACAAATGACTTACAAGCTCGGTCGCCTTCTAACGTCAACTTTGTCGAAATCTGTTAATCAATTATTCAATGGAGATGCATCGTCCGATATTGACTGAGTTTTGAGATCAACTAAACATTGAGTCACTGAACAACATTGAACAATTTAAGAAGAACTTGTTGAAATTTTAAGTGATAACTTTCAAAAATGTAAACCTAAACTTTCTATATATGATCCAGTTACCTCTATAACTACTACTACATACATAATTCTAATAATTAACCAAACCAAAGCAACCAACATACCAATATAAAAAAAAAAAACAACAATTTTCACAATTTCTAACATGGGGTAAACAAGTTTCGATATCAAATGAAACATCATTTACCAGCTCATATGATATGGTATTTTCGTTTAGAGAAAATATTTCGAGAATGATATATTTCGGCTTAGATATATAACTACACATATTTATATATACATATAAAGTAGACAGAAAACGATTTTCGACAATGCGCTGCATTTTGCAAGATTTGCAAGAATGCAAACGGATGAACTCTCTCTCGGCATAGACTTTGGCGTAAATTTCGGAACAAGAACTAAACGCAAACGAACCAAATTTGACAACTAAACAAAACTTAAAAGACGCGCTGCCAGTGGACCAAACGTTTTTTTCTTACGAGCAGAGCCAAACCAAAAAAAAAAAACAAAAAAAAAATTACGTTTTTAGGTATAAGTGTAAAATTAAATATAAAAACATATTTCGGTAATGTTCCTATATATACATATATATATATACATAAATATACATTTTGGACACTCGGCAAAAATTCAGCATTTAACATTTTGGGCATACAAGTGGCCTGGTGAAAACGTTTGGTGGACTGGCAAGAAACAAAAAAGAAAACATTTGAAAATAAAAATAAAATCCAAGGAAAATATTAATAATTTACAGGCAGAATTTTGTGAAAAACAAACAATTTTCAATTAAATTCCCTTAGTTGTACTTTTCAATCACAAAAACCAACAACAACAGCAACGCGTTTAAACCCAAAACTTAAAAAAAAAAACAAAAAAAATGATAAAGACAAACAAAATTGAAAAATCTCTCGGCCATGTTTGGATAATTCTCTCTCGGTGTAAAAGTTCAGGACAAACAAATTTACAAGAAAAAAACAAAAAGAAACCCAAAAGAAAAAACAAAAACAACAAAAATGGAAGAAAAAAATACTTTCAAAATTTAAAGCAAAATTACAAAATTTTGGAAAACAAAATTTTCGTATGGAAAAAAAACCAAAACAAAAAGAAAACCTTAAATTGTAAGTAAAACCAGCAGACAGAGTAAACAACAACAACCATTTTGTGAGGAAAGAAATTTTGAAAAACGTGTTGAAAAAATATCAAGAAAAAAGTACAAGCTTATTTTAAGCACCTTCGCGCCTTATCTTTAAGAACATAAAACCAAAAACAAAAAAAACACAAAAAAAACACACATAAATTTAAAAAGCAAAACCCAAAACAATGTAAATTTTAAAATGTAAAATCTCGGAAACTTTGGAAATATGAAATTTAAGTTTAGGTCTTAGTTTTTCAGTTATTGTTTTGTGGAAAATCTGCCTTAAATTATAATAATAAAACTAAAACAACATGACAAGTCAAAACAAAACAGAGCCCAGAGACCTGGGTACTTGGGCTCTCTCCCATTGAAATGCAAAATTCAAAATCATCGTCAAAAGGTGTTAAATAGCAGCAGCAGCAGATTTCAAAATTAAGCAAGAAAGGAAATCAAATTACAAAATTAAAAAACAGAAGCAAACAGAAACAGAGCCACAAAAACACTTTTCTGTTCCCCAAAAAAAAAAAAAAAATTAATAAATCTTTGTAAATGTTTAGATATATGGAAGAAGCAAAAAACGACACAAAAGATGTTTGTAAAAATTACAAGAAAAGAAAACAAAAAATCTCCCCCCAAATATTATAAATATATATTATTATAAACAACTATGGGTATAAATCCCTTTCCCTCTCCCCCTTTTATATAAGTTGTATTAAGATTTTCTCACTCGATTGCCTAGGGGAAAATTTGTCAGAACAAAAGAAAACAAAAAAAAAACCAACCGGTTTTCAGTTCGTTTCGAACATTTCTTAAGGACTTTATGCTTAGTTCGTTTCGTTACAGCTCAAAGCAAATTAAGAAGTAATTAGCTTGGTTTTTCAACATTTTCATACAACTTTTAATAGGAGACCGACTATCCGACCAAAGTGTTGACAGTTTCTCAAGCCTACAAAATAAAACCAAATTGCCTGGTTTTCAAAAAAGTACGGGAAATGCCTTTTAAGTGCGATAGGACTCTAGTATATCTCTCTCTACTGAAATGTGTCTCTCTGTGCTCCGTTTGAATCAGTCTCGCATTCTTTCTGTGTATGTCTCCATAAGAGATAAATGTGCAAACCACTAACAAAGATGATCTAACTCATGGTGGAATTAACAAGGTGAAGCTTTCAGTCTCTACTAAGGGCCAGAAGAAAGAGACGGCAGAACATTTGTTTGTCTCTGCTTGTGTATTGCCGCCCTTTGGCCCTACAAACAAGAAAGATCGCTGTTTCGCTCGGCTTCACCTTATTAATTCCACCATAATCTAACTATTGTCACAACGTATAGCTTATGCGTCTTGGCTGCGCCTTACGCAGATTGTCATGGACTTTGTTGACAAGAAAGATCGCTGTTTCGCTCGGCTTCACCTTATTAATTCCACCATAATCTAACTATTGTCACAACGTATAGCTTGTGCGTCTTGGCTGCGCCTTACGCAGATTGTCATGGACTTTGTTGACAAGAAAGATCGCTGTTTCGCTCGGCTTCACCTTATTAATTCCACCACAATCTAACTATTGTCACAACGTATAGCTTTTGCGCTTGCGCCTTGTCATGAATTTGTTGACAAGAAAGATCGCTGTTTCGCTCGGCTTCACCTTATTAATTCCACCATAATCTAACTATTGTCACAACGTATAGCTTATCCGTCTTGGCTGCGCCTTACGCAGATTGTCATGGAATTTGTTGTTGTCACACACTTCAAAGTAAGCCAACTACGATGAAGTTTATTATGCGTCTGACTGACGCCAGTTGACAAAAAATTCTCTAAGGAATGGGAACAAGGCCGTGCCCACCGCTGCTCTAAGCTACTTTTGAAAGGTCGACTAGAACGAGTACTACAAATCGTTCTTTTTGTGATTTTAAAAGTCTTTAAGAAATAAGGATTTATCTATATTATCTCCATATATAAGATATGTCGTTATATATTTGGGGGTGCCACAGAAACCTCTTCCAACCAAATTCCACGGAAATTTCTTTTGGTTGGTTTCAAACCTCCAATCATTTGTTGAGAGATTTAGCAAACCTCTTTTCTCACTAGCTCCATCTGGCGGTGGTGGCGCCATCTACTTGACAGGCAGCGGATTAAGGGCTGCAAATTATACCTCATGTTTGGCGCCAACAAATTTTTAAAATCTTTTTTACCTATTTATAAAGAATATGACTTAAATTTTAAATATATTATTTAAAAATGCATCATAAAACATATTACACAATTAGAAAATTTCATTTAAACATCAAATTAACCCCTACCTAAAAAATGGGAAATTTTTTGGCGAGAGATTCAGCCCTGTTTTTAGAGATGGAACTTCAACTGTAACATCTAGTGTTCTAACTAGATTTTCTAATAAGAAAATGAAATCTCTAGAAGTTCTGTGGCACCGACGATTTTTTCGAGAGATTTACAAACCAACCGTCGGCAAAATCCATTTTTTTTTTTTGCTATTTTAAAAATTATCAACCATCCTATTCAAAACCCGGTTCGGTGTCGAATCAACCAAACCATCAAGCAGTTTGATGTCGTAGCAACTGCCTTAAGGTAGGTTATCGTAACCAATCAAGTTCTACTGAGTTGCGATTATTGCTAGATGAAAACTTTAACCAACTAGTTCTTAAGGAACAGACAACTGTCGGGCTGCAGACGGATTTCAGTGTTTCCCTGATTTTGTCAATTTCCTGAAATTGACGTCTTTTTTCTTAATTTATCTGTCATCATACGGTTACAAATTCGAAATGTTAGAATTTCCTAAATAATCTGATAAATCTAGCTGATGCAGTTTTAAAAAATTGATTGTTATGTCTTCTACTCGGTTGAAGAATGCCGACATAGCCCGCATTTCACTTATCTGAATGTGTTTGGACAATTTTTACAGGCAGCTGGTTTCAACAGGTTGTATTGACATATTAAGTGAAACTGTCTTATTGAAGGCATTACCACCCCGTGTGAAACGGGGGACGCAATAGCTATTGATAGTATTTGGATAGTTTGGAAGACACAGTGTTTCTTGAAGTTCTCATGCAAGAAGAAGGTGACCCCGACGAACTAGAGATGGGCATATTATTATTGCACTTGCTATCGATGAAGTATAAAAAAAGTATAAAAATTATACAAAAACTTTAACATTTTCGACATTCATAACTCAAAAATTAAGTTAAAAGTATTTCGAATATTTACTGTTAACTGTTTTTAATTGTGTCTTAAATATGTAAAGAGACGATCGTCAAAAATACTTAAAATGTCAAGGAGATGGTGACCCCGAAGATACTAGTCGGTAAGGGTTCTTAGTCCATGAACTAGAGATGACCCCGACTAGTGCTAGATGAACTAGAGATGGGCGGATTATCGATAACATAAAAAATTATACAAGAATTTAAAATGTTCCACATTTTTCAATCAAAAATAGTGGTAAAAGTAACAACTTTTCTCAATTGTATCTAAACGATATTCACAAATAATATATGTGTAAACAATTTCTCATTCGAGGAGAAGGTGACCCCGCCATCCCTTGTAAAACGGAGGACGCAATAGCTATGGATAGTATATCGATAGTTCGGAAGATAAAGGGTTTCTTGAAGTTCTCATTCAAGAAGAATATCCACAAACAAAATATGTCAAGGAGATGGTGACCCCGACTAGTGCTAGATGAACTAGAGATGGGCGCATTATCGATAACATAAAAAATTATACAAGAATTCAAAATGTTCAAAATTTGTTCACTCAAAAATAGTGTTGAGTATTTTTGAAGATTTTTCCAACTTTTCTGATCACACAAATCTCATACGCTTTTCGAGTCACTTAAAAGGCACTTCTCCTGCTAAAACCGAACAAACAACCGGTTCAGCCAGGCAACTCAAGGACATCCATAACCGTTTTAGCATAAAAAAAATGAAACACCATAGCACTGAAGGCAATACCAAAATATTTAAATAAAAAGGCAGTAAAGCAAAAGACAAGGCAAAGGACAAGTTTCGAATTGAAAATAACTTTCGGTAACATTTCGAACGTATAACAATCTTTCGGCAAAGTTTCGAACCAAACTTTCGATTTAGGCTTTTGTTGTTAATTTGTTATTTTGCTAACTAAAGCGTCGTCTCCAAAGCATATACAACACACTACCAGAACAAAAGTGATGAAAACCAAATAAGAAAATTTTTGAAAATGGGGCCACAACGTCCGATCTAAAGTGCCTTCAAGTAATAAAGAAAAAGAAAAAACAAAAACTGTTAATTTTTTACTATAAATTATAAACGAAAAATTTGTATAAAGAAATTAAACAATGTAAAAAGGTATAAACTAAGCAAAAACAAATGAAAATTAAAAAAAAAAAACACAAAAAACTAAAATTAAAAGAGAAAAGGGCTCCAAATAGACCAGCAAGCAAAGTTAAATACCCAAAAACTGTGTCACAACCTTTGGTCGGAACTATAAACCGTGTCTCAGCGAAATTTCCCTAGGTTCAACATAAAGGCAAACAAGAAAATAGGCACATCGAGTTGAGTAAATCTTAGACCCTAGCAAAGTTGGTAAGCCATATTATAAATGTATGTATGTATTTAGTTTTAGAAATGAAAATAAAAACGCGGTTTGGATATACTTACTACTTATGAGGCATATAAGTACACACATATAAAGCTGAGTTGCTCATTCTTACATAAACACAAACACACACATACACACACCCATATACGAGACTACATGCATAATTTAGATCTTAGGTGGAACATACGGAAAAATATTGAACTCAAAGTTAAGCTAAAGATTAAACATAAAGAAAAAAAAACAGAACTAAGAACGGCATACTTAAGAGGCGGCAAATTAGGTTAAGCTAAACTCAAACTAAAACACAAGATGAAGTCGAATATTTGCATCTATATATATATATATACCATATATATAGAAGCTACTATACTAACCAAAAACGAAAAACAGAAAAAAATGGAAGATGAAAAAAAACAAACCTAAAAAGACTTTCAAAACTGGAAACCAATTAAATGAACGTCCCTTTTCAGCACGTTTCCCGTTTACAACATTTGTGCTTCTTTCCCTTACCCCCCGCCCACCCACTTCCCCTCACATTTTCTGTTGAGTTGAACTTAGAAAAATTAGCAAAATTTAAAATTAAACAACCCTTACACTATATGTATATAAGTATGTAAGATTCATTTTGAATGATGCAAATTTCGCAAATATTCGGATACGTTTTTCATTCATAAGAAACCAACAAAAACTAAACAAAACCAAAAAAAAAAAAAAAAACCAAAAACAAAAACTAAATATGAAAAAAAGAAACCAAGGAAAGAAGAGCCACAACAGGTGTGTAAAAGGGTTTTCATTTTGTTGCTTACAAACAAACATTTTCAATGTATCAAATCAGGAAGTCAAACCGTAAGCGTAGTTAATCTATTATGAAATTAACTTTATTTGTGGAATTTTACAATATTTTATATTGCAAATCAGCTTCGTGCCTGTTCGACGAAAGAACCCACAATAATCAACCTACTTTTTCGATTACCAAACATCAGGTTTGTAAGGCAAAAAAAAAGAAACCCTTGTCTTTCTATCATTCTTTCAAATTACACTTACGGTTTGCTTTCCTGATATTAAACCATTTTTGGACTATAACAAATTTCGACACCAAGAAATATCTTTTGACCAGGGCATCATTTTGGCTTTACTAGATGCCAAAATCATCAAAAAAAAAGCAAACAAATTCAGCTCTGAAAAATTGATTTTAAGTTCATTTTACCTAAATAAAAAAACCAAATATAGAAAAAATTGAAAACAATTTTTATTTGAACCACAATAGACCGGAATTATTTCCAAGAAATAGTACAAACAATTTTAGAAATAACTTTTATAAATGTAATTATATAAACTAAGTGGTAAAACCGAACAAAAAATGCGCGAATATTTGCGAAATTTGCATCATTCAAATGAATCTTACATACTTATATACATATAGTGTAAGGGTTGTTTAATTTTAAATTTTGCTAATTTTTCTAAGTTCAACTCAACAGAAAATGTGAGGGAAGTGGGTGGGCGGGGGGTAGGAAAGAAGCACAAATGTTGTAAACGGGAAACGTGCTGAAAGGGACGTTCATTTAATTGGTTTCCAGTTTGAAAGTCTTTTAGGTTTGTTTTTCATCTTCATTTTTTTCTTTTTTTTGTTTTTGGTTAGTATAGTAGCTTCTATATATATGGTATATATATATATATAGATGCAAATATTCGACTTCATCTTGTGTTTTAGTTTGAGTTTAGTAACCTAATTTGCCGCCTCTTAAGTATGCCGTTCTTGATTCTGTTTTTTTCTTTATGTTTAATCTTTAACCTTTAGTTCAATATTTCCGTATGTTCCACCTAAGATCTAAATTATGCATGTAGTCTCGTATATGGGTGTGTGTGTATGTGTGTGTTTGTGTATATGTAAGAATGAGCAACTCAGCTTTATATGTGTGTACTTATATGCCTCATAAGTAGTAAGTATATCCAAACCGCGTTTTTATTTTCATTTCTAAAACTAAATACATACATACATTTATATTATAAACACCAACTTTGCTGGGTCTAAGATTTACTCAACTCGATGTGCCTATTTTCTTGTTTGCCTTTATGTTGAACCTAGGGAAATTTCGCTGAGACACGATTTATAGTTCCGACCAAAGGTTGTGACACAGTTTTTGGGTATTTAACTTTGCTTGCTGGTCTATTTGGAGCCCTTTTCTCTTTTAGTTTTTCTTTTTTGTGTTTTTTTTTAATTTTCATTTGTTTTTGCTTAGTTTATACCTTTTACATTGTTTTAATTTCTTTATACAATTTTTCGTTTATAATTTATAGTAAAAAATTAACAGTTTTGTTTTTCTTTTGCTTTATTACTTGTGAGGCACTTTAGATCGGACGTTGTGGCCCCATTTTCAAAAATTTTCTTATTTGGTTTTCATCACTTTTGTTCTGGTAGTGTGTTGTATATGCTTTGGAGACGACGCTTTAGTTGGCAAAATAACAAATTAATAACAAAAGCCTAAATCGAAAGTTTGGTTCGAAACTTTGCCGGGGGTGTTATACGTTCGAAATGTTACCGAAAGTTATTTTCAATTCGAAACTTGTCCTTTGCCTTGTCTTTTGCTTTACTGCCTTTTTATTTAAATATTTTTGGTATTGCCTTCAGTGCTATGGTGTTTCATTTTTGGGATGCTAAAACGGTTATGGATGTCCTTGAGTTGCCTGGCTGAACCTGTTGTTTTTTTGGTTTTAGCAGAAGTGCCTTTTAAGTGACTCGAAAAGCGTATGAGATTTGTGTGATCAGAAAAGTTGGAAAAATATTCAAAAATACTCAACACTATTTTGAGTGAACAGAACGTGAACATTTTGAATTCTTGTATAATTTTTTATGTTATCGATAATGCGCCCATCTCTAGTTCATCTAGCACTAGTCGGGGTCACCATCTCCTTGACGTAATATGTTTGTGGATATTCTTCTTGAATGAAACTTCAAAGCCTTTATCTTCCGAACTAACGATATACTATCCATAGCTATTGCGTTCTCCGTTTACAATGGATGGCGGGGTCACCTTCTCCTCAAATGAAAAATTGTTTACACATATTGTTGTGAATATCGTTAAGATACAATTGAGAAAAGTTGTTAATTTTACCACTATTTTTCGGACAAAAAATTTTAAACATTTTGAATTCTTGTATAATTTTTTATGTTATCGATAATGCGCCCATCTCTAGTTCATCTAGCACTAGTCGGGGTCTCCATCTCCTTGACGTAATTTGTTTGTGGATATTCTTCTTGAATGAGAACTTCAAGAAACCCTTTAGCTTCCGAACTATCGATATACTATCCACCTTCACCTTCTGCTCGAATGAAAAATTGTTTACATATATTATTTGAATATCGTTTAGATACAATTGAGAAAAGTTGTTACTTTTAACACTATTTTTGATCGAGAAAAATTTTGAACATTTTATTCTTGTATAATTTTTATGTTATCGATAATGCGCCCATCTCTAGTTCATCTAGCACTAGTCGGGGACACCATCTCCTTGACATATTTTGTTTGTGGATATTCTTCTTCAATGAGAACTTCAAGAAACCCTTTGTCTTTCGAACTATCGATATTCTATCCATTGCTATCGCGTCCTCCGTTTTACAAGTGATGGCGGGGTCATCTTCTGCTCGAATGAGAAATTGTTTACACATATACTATTTGTGAATATCGTTAAGTTACAATTGAGAAAAGTTAAAAATATATTCAAAATAATTTTAACTCTATTTTTTAGTGAACATATTTTGAACATTTTAATTCTTGTATAATTTTTATGTCATCGATAAATTCATCTCTAAATCATCTAGCACTAGTCGGGGTCACCATCTCCTTGACATATTTTGTTTGTGGATATTCTTCTTGAATGAGAACTTCAAGAAACCCTTTATCTTTCGAACTATCGATATTCTATCCATTGCTATCGCGTCCTCCGTTTTACAAGTGATGGCGGGGTCATCTTCTGCTCGAATGAGAAATTGTTTACACATATATAATTTGCGAATATCGTTAAGATACAATTGAGAAAAGTTGTTACTTTTACCACTATTTTTGATTGAAAAATTTTGAACATTTTGAATTCTTGTATAATTTTTTATGTCATCGGTAATGCGCCCGTTTCTAGTTCATCTAGCACTAGTCGGGGTCACCATATACTTGACATATTTTGTTTGTGGATATCGTTCAGACACAATTAAAAACAGCTAACAGTAAATATTCAAAATACTTTAAACTCAATTTTAGAGTTATGAATGTCGAAAATGTTAAAAGTTTTTGTATAATTTTATACTTTTTATACTTCACCG
This sequence comes from Lordiphosa stackelbergi, assembly GCA_018904235.1. Taxonomy (NCBI): domain Eukaryota; kingdom Metazoa; phylum Arthropoda; class Insecta; order Diptera; family Drosophilidae; genus Lordiphosa; species Lordiphosa stackelbergi. Next base: position 31,229 of record JAEIFU010001124.1, on the reverse strand, counting down.
TTAGCAAGTGGCAATACGCCCATCTCTAGTTTGTCGGGGTCACCTTCTTGGCATGAGAACTTCAAGAAACACTGTGTCTTCCGAACTATCCAAATATTATCGATAGCTAACGCGTCCACCATTTTACACGGGGTGGTAATGCCTTCAATAAGACAGTTTCACTCAATATGTCAATACAACCTGTTGAAACCAGCTGCCTGTAAAAATTGTCCGAACACATTCAGATATGAGAAATCTGGGCTATGTCGGTATTCTTCAACCGAACCGAACCAAACTGCATCAGCTAGATTTATCAGATTATTTAGGAAATTCTAACATTTCGAATTTGTAACCGTATGATGACAGATAAATTAAGAAAGAGACGTCAATTTCAGGAAATTGGACAAAATCCGGGACAGTTTTCTGTTCCTTCAGAACTAGTTGGTTAAAGTTTTCATCTAGCAATAATCGCAACTCAGTAGAACTTGATTGGTTTCGATAACCGACCTTGCTATGACATCAAACTGGTTGATGGTTGAACCGTTATGTTTTGCCCTTTTTGGTTAGGTTAGGCATAATTAAACAGACATGGTACGGTTTTAAGTGTAGCGAAGACTTTATCCAGCTTATTATTGAATACTTGAGGAAGCCATAAAACAGTGATTGCTGTGCTGAGACAATGGGCGTGTTCACCAGCATACACCAATCATCAAACAAAAATCATTAATAAAAAAAAATGTATTATTCTTTGCTGGTGAACGAGTTTGATAGAAATTTGTAGGCATCAAAGTTATCGATATATTTATGTTGGTTGAAGGTTTGAATTTTGACAACAAAAAACTTAACATAATTAAGAACTGACTACTAAATATTTATGACCGTCGTTACTAGCACCAACTGGTACTGGAATTCCATCCATCAATCCCGTCGTGAGAATCTCTAGCTATGATTCCTTAACGATGCACGGGGTATCATGAAATAACCCTTAAATATGTATATTCCACATTTTTGTACTGTCCCAACTAGTAGTGTGACCAAAAGATTTGAGTTTCCTTCTACTTAGATGGCAAGAAAGATGAAGTAATGTCTCCTCCTGTTTTTCTAAAAACCCCTTTATGCCTGCAAAGCGCAATAAGGCAGTGACCTGTGTGCTATCGATAACAAATCATAGTAAACAATTCTTACCAACTATTTCTTTGTTAGATTCACATCTAACACAATCTACGAAAAATAGCAAACATGATGGCGCATCATGCCCGTTCATAGCACGATCTAACAAAATAGTCGATTTTTGTCATCGATTTATGCTGCTGAACACGCTCAATATCGTTCATTTTTATGTTTTCAGATGGAGAGTCGGAAATGTAAGTTTTTGATCAAAGTTGACATAGATGGATTCGATACCAAACCGGGTTTTAAATAGGATGGTTGATAATTTCCAAAATAGCAAAAATCAAAATGAATATATCGATATATCTTATATATAGAGTTCGATAAATCATTATTTCTTAAAAAGACCTTTAAATCATGAAAGAACGATTTGTAGTACTCGTTTAGTCGACCTTTCAAAAGTAGAAAGGGCACGGCCTTGTTCCCATTCCTTCGAGAATTTTTTGTCAACTGGCGTCAGTCAGAGTCAATCTGCGTAAGGCGCAGCCAAGACGGATAAGCTATACGTTGTGAAAATAGTTAGATTGTGGTGGAATTAATAAGGTGAAGCCGAGCGATACAGCTATCTTTCTTTTCAACAAAGTCCATGACAATCTGCGTAAAGGCGCAGCCAGGACTACAAGCTATACGTTGTGACAATAGTTAGATTATGGTGGAATTAATAAGGTGAAGCCGAGCGATACAGCGATCTTTCCTTTAACAAAGTCCATGACAATCTACGTGGAAGGCGCAGCCAGAAGCACAAACTATACGTTGTGACAATAGTTAGATTGTAGATTAATAAGGTGGCTTCGAGCGAAACAGCGATCTTTCTTGTTTTAGGGCCAAAGGGCGGCAATACACAAGCAGAGACAAACAAATGTTCTGACGTCTCTTTCTTCTGTCCCTTAGTAGAGACTGACTTCACCTTATTGAATTCCACCATGAGTTAGATCATCTTTGTTAGTGGTTTGCACATTGCTCTTATGGAGACATACACGGAGAAGAATTGCAGATGACCTCTAGCATTCTAGAGCCAGTGGAAGTTGTAGACTGACAATTCAAACGGAGCACAGAGGACACATTTCAGTAAGAGAGAGAGAGATATATACTAGAGTCCTATCGCACTTAAAAGGCATTTTCCCGTACTTTTTGAAAACCAGGCAATTTGGTTTTATTTTGTAGGCTTGAGAAACTGTCAACACTTTGGGTCGGATGGTGGGTCTCCTATTAAAAGTTGTATGAATATGTTGAAAAACAAGCTAATTACTTGTCAATTTGCTTTGAGCTGTAACGGAAACAGACTAAAGCATAAAGTCCTTAAGAAATGTTCGAAACGAACTGAAAACCGGTTGTTTTTTTTTTGTTTTCTTTTGTTCTGACAAATTTTCCCCTAGGCAATGGTGAGAAAATCTTAATACAACATATATAAAAGGGGAGAGGAAGGGATTTATACCCATAGTTGTTTATAATAATATATATATATAATATTTGGGGGGGAATTTTTGTTTTTTTTTTCTTGTAATTTTACAAACATCTTTGTGTCGTTTTTGCTTCTTCCATATATCTAAGCATTACAAGATTTGTCAATTTTTTTTTTTTTTTGAGGGGGCAAAGTGTTTTTGTGGCTCTGTTTCTGTTTAGCTGTTTTTTAATTTTGTAATTTGATTTCCTTTCTTGCTTAATTTTGAAATCTGCTGCTGCTTCTATTTAACACCTTTTGACGATGATTTTGAATTTTGCATTTCAATGGTAGAAGGCAAGTACCCAGGTCTCTGGGCTCTGTTTTGTTTTGACTTGTCATGTTGTTTTAGTTTTATTATTATAATTTAAGGCAGATTTTCAAAACAATAACTGAAAACTAAGACCTAAACTTAAATTTCATATTTCCAAAGTTTCCGAGATTTTACATTTTAAAATTTACATTGTTTTGGGTTTTGCTTTTTAAATTTATGTGTGTTTTTTTGTGTTTTTTTTTTTTGGTGCTCGTTTATGTTCTTAAGATAAGGCGCGAAGGTGCTTAAAATAAGCTTGTACTTTTTCTTGATATTTTTCAACACGTTTTCAAAATTTCTTTCCTCACAAAATATGGTTGTTGTTGTTTACTCTGTCTGCTGGTTTTACTTACAATTTAGGTTTTCTTTTTGTTTTGGTTTTTTTCCACCACGAAATTTTGTTTCCAAAATTTGTAATTTTGCTTTAAATTGCAAATATTTTTTCTTCCATTTTTGTTTTTTGTTTTTTCTTTTGGGTTTCTTTGTTTTTTTTCTTGTAAATTTGTTTGTCCTGAACTTTTACACCGAGAGAATTATCCAAACATGGCCGAGAGATTTTTCAATTTTGTTTGTCTTTATCATTTTTTTTCGTTTTCTTTTTAAGTTTTGGGTTTAAACGCATTGCTGTTGTTGTTGGTTTTGTGATTGAAAAGTACAACTAAGGGAATTTAATTGAAAATTGTTTGTTTTTCACAAAATTCTGCCTGTAAATTATTAATATTTTCCATGGATTTTATGTTTATTTTCAAATGTTTTCTTTTGTTTCATGCCAGTCCACCAAACGTTTTCACCAGGCCTTGTATGCCCAAAATGTTAAAATGCTGAATTTTGCGGTGTCCAAAATGTATATTTATGTATATATATATATGTATATATAGAACAATACCGAAATATGTTTTTATATTTAATTTTACACTTATGCCTAAAAACGTAATTTTTTTTTTGTTTTTGTTTTTTTGGTTTGGCTCTTAACTCATAAGAAAAAAACGTTTGGTCCACTGGCAGCGCGTCTTTTCAGTTTATTTGATTGTCCAAATTTGGTTCATTTGCGTTTTAGTTCTTGTTCAGAAATTTACGCCAAAGTCTATGCCGAGAAGGAGAGTTCATCCGTTTGCATTCTTGCAAATCTTGCAAGAATGCAGCGCATTGTCGAAAATCGTTTTTTCTGTCTACTTTATATGTATATATAAATATGTGTAGTTATATATCTAAGCCGAAATATATCATTCTCGAAATATTTTTTTAAACAGAAATACCATATCATTTGAGCTGGTAAATGATGTTTCATTTGATATAAACTTGTTTACCCCATGTTAGAAATTGTGAAAATTATTGTGTTTTATTTTTTATATTGGTATGTTGGTTGCTGGTTTGGTTTATTATTAAATTATGTATGTAGTAGTAATGTAAACTGGATCATATAGAAAGTTTAGGTTTACATTTTGAAAGTTATCCATTTAAAATTTCAGTTGCGCACTGAACAAGTTCTTAAGTGACTCAAAGTTTTGTTGATCTTAAAACTCAGTTTAGTTATCCCACATATCTCTAAAATTATGTGCAAGAAAAGAGACAAAAAAGTCACGCACTATACGCTGCAGCTCCAAACAAGAGACAGAGCAAATCGAAAACCAAATCCTTTCAAGAATTTCATGTAAATCCGCCAGATTCAACAGCTCCCAAGACGCTCCAACTATCGCAACAAATGGAGCTTGTTCGCTCGCAGTATCACCAAGATGATAGCCTATTTCCACTGGCTTCATTTCTTATCATTTTCATTTCTAAAAATGAAGCCGTTTCCATTGACAAATTGTCATCATTTTGACACTTTGACAAAAAAAGCTGCTTTGTTTGTTTTAATTAAAAGGCGGCACTTTCAAACTAACGTGGACTTTTTGGAATATTTAGCAAAAAAAAAAAAAGACATACCCCCAGGACAGCAACCTCGTGGCGAACGCATTGCCATCGCCCTAAACTATCAGCAGAAAGCTAAATACACAACTTATTTTTAGTAAATTTTTACCTATTTATATTTTAAGCAAAATACGCCTAATTTTCTCGGGCAATTGTCATCATTTTCGAGAAATGATAGAAATGAAAGGCAAAATGAAGTGACAATTCGTATGGAAGAAATGATATCATTTTCTTCATTTCATGAAATGAAGCTTCATTTGTTCAGTGGAAATAGGCTATTAGACGCTGAACGATTTATCGATAAGTTGTGCAATCGATGCCAGGCCGCTCGGCGTTAAAAATGAAAATTGTTGTTTTTATAGGGAATCCATCAACTCAGTTTACCCTTTGTAAAATTATTTTTTCAAGTGTTTTATTTTTCGTTTTAGAATTTCAGAATGATTCTCACATAATTAAATTTTGTAGTAGAAAATTCACCTGGACTTGCCACATTGTTAGTTTGTTTGGTTAGACAAACCACAAAAAAAAAAAATGGGGGGGATAAAAAAAACACGGAGAGAAAAATTTTTCCAAATTTTTATGCATGTGGTTTTGTTGTTGTTTGGTAACTGTGCTAACAGTAAAATCTACTGAAGAAATTTGTAAGCTTTACGTATTTATTTTAGCACGAGTTTTGTTGTTGCATTTAACAACTGTACTCCTAGTAAAATTAACTACAAATATTTTGTCAAATTTTTCTTTGTTTTAATAAGTTACTGCTACTACAGTAACTTTACCATAGAATTAGTAACTCTGACGTGATTTTTTCATCTCATACTTTGCTTTTGCAGCAATTAACTGTACCCACAAGTTAATCTAACCGCACATATAGTATAACTTTTTGAATGTGTTTGATGCACCGATTAACTATTCCGACGGCAAATCTAACTGCGAAAATTGTTGACTTAGCAAATTTCAGTTGGTCTTTTATAGAGGACTTTAACGGAATTTGAACTTGAGAATTACTAGTGGTCTCATTTATGAGAAATTCAAGAAATTTTTGGTGCATATGTTTAGGCAGATTTAATACAAGTAATATGTTAGAGGCGTTGCTTTTAACGAGCGCGTAGCGTAACTGGTAAAGACGTGCTTCCAATAGTGTTGAGACCAATGGCCCCGAGTTCGAGTCCCCCCAGAGTAAGTAAAAATTTTTCAAGTTTAATAAATATTTGTTTAATTCTAATAATTCCAATTCAGAACCAAATTTAGTTGGTGGGGGAGTAGTGGGATTGCCTCTTCTGCTCTGGGATGAGCTCAGGTAGATTGCCAACTTGTGACAGCTAAAATAGTATCCCACCCTACTGTTGTACAGTTGTGTAACAGCTGTCAAATTACCAATTGTATGGTAAAATTACTGTGAACTCAGTAAGAAACGAACTTACTGTAAACATCGGTAAATATTACTAATTATGTCGGCTGGCGCATTTTTAAACGAGATTTTCGGTTAGATTTACTATAGCAATAGTTCCTCTTACGTAAAGGTTTACGTGAAAGTTACTCAACAATTTGGTTAATTTTACCAACTTTGTGGGTTGGCGCATTTCCAACCCACAATATCGGTTAAATCTACCCACAGCGCAGTCGACACACCGGCAGTATAAGCGCCAAGCAAAATGAACATCGTTTCAGTGAAATGTGAATGTGTTTTTGCCTGTGCCGAACCAAAACTCATATCGGTCTGGTTTCGTTCTTTCGTTCTGTTGCCTAGTTCTTGAATTTAATTAAACTGTGCTTGGGATTCTCAACTGATTTTAGCATAAAAATAAAGCTAGACAGAGTAAGTAACAAAATGGTCACCACACATAATTTCTCTGAGTGTAATGAAAACTAAAATAAAAGCAGTTCTGTACATACTTACACACTTGATTGCTCTCTAGAGCGGGGGTATATCGATGGGTCGACTCATCGAGTGAGTGTGTGTGTTGGTGTGTGTGTTGGTGTGTGTATAGGTGTGGGTGTAGGTGTATGTTGCGTTAAGTTTGCGCGGCTTTTGCTCTTGTCATTGATTTATATGCCTGTCAATTAATTAATGACGTTTTTTGCTGCTGCTGTTGTTGTTGTTGTTGTTTGTTGCTGTTGTTGCGGTTGCTAATGTTGCTGTCGTGCCGTTGTTGTTGTTGTTGTTGTAAACACTATATTTACTTGTATAAATAATTAATTTTCGATTTTGGTTTTTTTTTTTTTTTTGGTTTTTCAGTGATTTCGCTTGCTTTGTATATCAACAAATTGCTTAAGTGTAAACTTGACTCTTGCTTTTTGTTTTTGTTTATAAATATGTTGAAGGCTTCGTTCGTTAAACTTGCATTATTATTAATGTTATTATTAATAATTGGTGTATGTTTCAAAAAATTGATTTACGTTACTCGCATTTATAAATTAATTTCATTTATTGCTATGAACTGCGCCACGTTTCCGATTTTAGGCATATGTCTGTGTATATATACGTGTATATATATGTGTATATATGTATATATATATTTAAAAATTAATTTGGTTTCGTTCATATATCAAAAAATTATTATCATTTTGAATTGTTAAATCGATGCGCGGAGAAAATGTTGTTGTTGTTGTTGTTGTTGCTTTTGCATTTTGCTGATTGATTGTTTTACTTTTGTTTTCGTTTTTGAGAGAGTGGGGGAGATTCAAGTTGAAGTTTTGAAGTTAGAACCAAGGGGAGAGTTTTGAGTTTGGAGCTGCGCGCAGAGTTTCTCGTCGGTTGTGTCGCTTTCGTTTAACCACCACCTAAACTTAACGCCTGAACTATACGTGGATCAGCTTTACTACCCTCACGAAATTCTTCTAATGTTAATTTGCCATCATGATTCTTATCCATTTGATCGAATATTTTGTCCACACGCTTCTGCGGCGTGTTCTCGTCCTCCGACTGCGGCTGCTGGCCCTGCATTGCCCAGAAAGATGTGAAGTCGGCAGAGAAATAGGGTCACGGGTTTCAACTTACCACCATCTGATAAATGGCATCCACTATGTTGTACATTTCCTCGCGCGTTATGTAACCATCATTGTCCACATCGTACAGACGGAAGGCCCCTGTAACACGGAAGGAAGAAAGACAAGTCATCCAATTGCTTAAGCAACACCGCGAAGCACTCACATTGCAGTTTCTCATCCAGGTTGCCCTTCGATGTGACGGATAAGGCGCGTATAAACTCCTCAAACTCAATTGAGCCATCCTAAAGGTGGGGAGGGAGGGCAAGAAAACACACACACACACACACGCGCACACACGCGCACAGGCACAACAAAGCAAATCAGTGCAGACGCCAGACAGTTGACAGTTTTTGTGTGGGTTCCAAGCCACCGCCAGCCATAAATAATAAAAATGAACCGAAATTTATGATACCCCAGAGCGGGGCAAAAAGTCCTGGCCAAAGAATAAACACGGGTGGAGCAACAGCACGGGGGCAGGCAGGAGGAGGATACATAATAATTCTCCAATGACGTTGGCAAGGCATTAACCTGCTTAAATCAGTTTCAGTTTAAGCCAACTTGTTTATCTGCTTGTTTGTCACGGCAAATGAAAGAAATTACATCGAGGTAAACATGCCTTGGAATCGAACATTTAGCTAACGTGGCGCAAAAAGCAAAGTCTAAAATGGAAAAACGCGACCCAAGCTCAAGTCAAGGTGTTTGTGGATCATTCTTTTTACAAACCGAACGGTTCTTTAAAATCACCATTTTTGATTTAATATTATTAAATAAATTAAAATGGTGTTCAATTATGATTTTGGTGGATACAGTCAAATACTATTCAGCCATGTCAATCCGTTTAAAAATTACTTTCGTTTTCGAAAAATTACTTTAGAAATTGTTTCTGTTTACTGTAACCAAAAAATTGTTGGGATTCCGATAGCTACAAATGTTTTTGATTTCAAGTTGAAAACTCTGTCACTCACATCTGTGCAAAATAACATGTCGAAATATTCATTAGTGTTTAAAATACGCGTCCACCCAGAGAAATCTAGCACGAATCGGCGAGACAGAAATCTGCTTCAATTTAGAATATTTTCTTCTTAATTTTTTTAGACAATAAATCTTGACTTCGAACGTCTCAGAAATTCGTGCTTGATTTCAGTATTTTCGGCTTGGATCCAAAAATATTCCGTCTTACCGTACTTTTGATATCAAAACTGCTTGATATCAAGCACGATCGGCTTGGTTTTTTGGTCTGGTGTCCTTCTGTTAAAAAAAAGAGAACTTTTCGTTTTTTTTCTAATCCCTAAAAAACTATTCAACAATTATTTCCATTAAATTTTATGTCGAAAATGTTGCAGAAGTCCTTTGGCGAACAATCTCTATCGAAAACAAAAGTTAATGAGTGGTAAAAAATATTTAATGAGCATCGAGAAAAGAGATTGACTTCATACAAAAATTTACTATTTAAAACTTTATACTGTACTCCACGCCCTCTTTAGGCTACACCTAGCTTCCCAATATATGGAAATTTGGAATATCTGAAGCATAATACGGGTTAAACCTAATCCACTACAGCCATTTGCATCCACCTAGGTCGAAAGTTGTCGAAGTTAACGGCAGAGATTGACTCCATACAAAGAATCTCATACGGGGTGCCACAGAAACCTCTTCCAACCAAATTCCAACCGAATTCCAATTCTTAGGTGCCACAGAAATTTCTTTTGGTTGGTTTCAAACCTCTAATGTTTTGTTAGGAGATTTTGCAAAGCTCTTTTCTCACTAGCGCCTTTTGTCGAAGTGATGCCCTCTACATGACAGCTAGCGGATTAAGGGATGGAAACTAATACCTCATGTTTGGCGCCAACAAATTTTTAAATTTTGCATTATATTGGTGGAGAATGCGACGTAAAATTCAATTATTATTTAAAAATGCATCGGAAAACATATAACACAATCAAAAAGTTTCAGTTAATCATTAAATTAACACACTTCTAAAATAAGGGAAATTTTTTGGCGAGAGATTCAGCCCTGTTTTTAGAGATGGAACATCAATTGGAACATCTGGTGTTCCAACTAGATTTTCTAATTAGAAAATGAAATCTCTAGAAGTTCTGTGGCACCAATGAATTTTTCGAGAGATTTACAAACCAACCGTCGACTGTTTCAAGCCTCGTTCCTTGACTGAAAAATTCATAAATCGCGGAAAAAACCAAAGAGTGTCAAAAATAGTAATAATGCCAAACAAACTTAACTCCCAACCACGATCAATGCATAAGCGCAGTTTATACCTAAAAGATCTCCATGGTAACAAAACCATTCTTTAGAAAATGCTTTTGAAAAATCTCGCGTTTTCGGAACCTTTTAATCTTTACTATCTATTTATTTACCTGTCTTCATAACAAGCTAAACTCGTCATATTACAAAATTTTGCAAATTTTTTCCAATTTTTTGGACCGGTTGGCCTACACCTCCTACGCTCAGCGAAATTCAATTAAAGGCAGGTCCGTTTAGTCACCTTAAAATGTATTGGAACCTGAAGGTATCTTCCAATCCTATTCTCCCTTTTACGTTGGTCTCTCTATTTCTATTTTTAGCTTAAATTTGAGGACAAAATATACACTCAGCTGAAAGGAATGCCCATGGGATCCCCAGCCTCACCCATAATAGCAGACATTATCATGGAGGAACTTTTAGAGAGCACTATCAAGAAACTCAAGCATCAACCCAGAGTACTTACCAAATACGTTGATGACTTGTTTGCTATAGTCAGAGAGGACGAAGTGCAAACTACTCTGGAGACGCTGAATAGCTATCACAGAAACATTAAATTCACATTAGACGGAAAATTACCTTATTTAGACACCACAATAAATAGTCACGGCAACATTTTAAAAACTAAGTGGTACATGAAACCAACAGCCTCAGGACGGATTATCAACTTCAATTCAAAACATCCAAGAAGCATGATAATGAATACGGCACTTGGGTATATTCAACGAATGACAAATATCAGCGACAAAACATATCAGACAGCCATAGAATCGGAGATTAAAGTAATTTTGTCAAATAATGATTTCCCTATGTGGGTAATTGACTCATTGTTAGAAAGACACAAAAACGCAAATAATAGAAGAATACTGGAACCTAAGAAATACCGATCACTCACATACGTACCTAAACTATCAGAACGATTCGCACGATCAAACTGCTACGACAAACAAAAAATTGCGCATAAACCTTCAAACACGATGAAAAGATAAAATAGACAAAGCGGATGTAAGGATGTCATCTACAAAATACCATGCGAAGGATCTAATGACGATATTTGCAACAAAGTTTACATAGGAACGACAAAATCCAAGTTAAAAACCCGAATAGCCCAACATAAATCTGACTACAAGCTACGACATCAAACACACATACAAACGAGAGCGTAAGTTAAAGTCGGTCAACCGACTTCGATATACCCGTTACTCAGAAAACAGTTTAAAGGTTCCGCGTTCCAGTGACCATCCAAAAGTATCAACATTTTTTTGGGTGGGTGGGGAGGGGGGCTTCTTTTTTGCTTATAACTTGAGAACCGTTCATCCGATCTTTATCATTTCTTCGGCAAATCGATTCATTTTGCTAATTACTAACTATCTCTAGAAGGTACGAATCCTCTATCTTCAAAACTGTAGGAGATATAACTTTTTTCCAAATTGCGGGGGCGGGAGGGGGCGTGGCCAAAATTTGAAACAAACTTGATCTGCGTGCAGATAAAAGAAGCATTTGTCCCATACATGTCAAACCTCTATCTCTTACCATCTCTGAGATCTAGGTGTTCATACAGACAGACGGACGGACGGACGGACGGACGACGGACAGAGGCATAAATCGACTCGGCTGCTGATGCTGATCAAGAATATATATACTTTATATGGTCGGAAATGATTCCTTCTGCCTGTTACATACATTTGCACGACTTTAGTATACCCTTTTTACTCTACGAGTAACGGGTATAAAAACTGCGCTGGCAGCACATTGCGTAGAAAGCGGCCACTCGCCAAATTTTGAGGCAGCGACAATACTACAACAAGAGCAGCAATACAACAAACGCTTCACATTAGAAATGTTACATATCTCAAGCGTTTCAACCGACAGGAGACTCAATTTTAAGACTGATACTGAGAACTGCGCGCACTTATACAGACACTTACTCACTGACAATTAGTTGAAGACTCCACGTCACACGGTGCAGACGTGTAAAAATTGTACGTAAACTGTTTTTTTTTTGTGAATTTTGTTAAAGGATTGAATGTTTAATATTGGTGTATAAATTTTTGTAGTTTTGCCCTGAAGACGGATGCCGAAGAGCAACCGATATATCTCAGAGAAAAAAGAAACATAAATCGTTTTTTCTATCAACCTGACCTCGAGCCGGAGACAATACATTTACAATTAGAAAGGTCGCCAAATCACAATTGTTTTTTAGCTTAAAGAGAGCATTAACAGTTAGTTTAGGCCAAAGCTTGCCCATTATTCAGAGTTTGTCAACGTTTTGAAGCGAAATTCCATTAAGGGCAGTGTGTTTCAAGTCCTCAAGTAAATTTTCTTAATTTGATTTAATTTAAACAGATACAAATTATATCCTATTGAAAATTTCCCTCCAATATTGATATGGTAAAGGGAAAAACATTATCATCTGAAGAAACAGCCAAAATCCTTGCTTACAAGGATACTGGCATGTCTAATAGGCAAATTGCCATTAAATTGAAAAGATCTTCACCTGCAGTGGATAATGTAATCAATTTAAAGCATACAAATCGATCAAATAATAATAATCAAAAGATTTCTTCTCGTGTAAAATCCGCTATAATTCGGGCTGGCTTACAAAAAAATGCAACTGCATCGCAAATAAGAGCTGACTTACAATTACCCGTTACTAAGCGTCGTGTACAACAAATTTTATCTGGAAGTAATCGGCTAATTTGGAAGAAAATGAAGTCTAAACCAGCTTTAAAGGAATCGCATAAAGTTGCAAGATTGGAGTTAGCCGAAAAACACATGTCATGGACCGATCAATGGAAAAATCTAATATTTTCAGATCAGAAAAAATTCAACCTTGACGGTCCAGATGGTTTTAATCCGAATCCTTTTCTACTAAGCGGAACTTTGGAGTAGGTTCGTTAATGATATGGGCTGGTTTTAGTTACTATGGAAGGACTCCCATATGTAAAGTGAATTGGCGTATGAACTCGGAAAAGTACATAACCATGTTGGATGAAGTATTAATAAACTTTTTGGATCAGCAACCTACTTCAGACACCATTTTTCAGCAGGATAACGCTGCCATACATGTATCACGACTCAGCGTTAATTGGTTTCGGGAGAAGCAGATCGATGTTATGAAGTGGCCAGCACGTTCCCCAAATCTAAATTCTTTAGAGAACATGTGGGATAACTTGGCACGACGTGTATATGCTGGTTATCGCAAATTCAAGTCGGTGGAAGAGCTCAGAATTGCTGTAGTCAATGAATGGGCCAAAATTCCTACTTCAGAGTTTCAAAAGGTCATAGACTCAATGCCAAAACGAATTTTTGAAGTAATTTTAAAATCTGGAATCTGGACTCACTATTAATCATCATTTTCTTCGACAATAATATGTATATGGGCATTTCCAAAAAAAAGGTCCACCTGGGCCAAAAAAAAAAAGTGGTTAAGAACACTAAAATTAGATCGAATTTTCATTGGGAAACAATCAAATTAAACTAATGTAAGCAAATATTACATTTACTGATAACCCAATTGGATATATTCGGTTTCACGGCCGTGCTAGCTCGATTTTTCTCATTTTGACATTAAATTTGCTTAATTTTTTGGAAAAAAGTGACTACAGATTACATGTACTTTCGCTATCTAAAATCTTTCTAATGGTACAAAGGGCTCTACAAGAATGCATAAGAAACCATGAGAAACTATGCCAATGCAAATAACTGTAAGTTTTTGCTTCGCATTATAGCAGAAACCACATAAATATGATGATGGAAAAAATGTCGCGTTCGACATGTCACGTATCGACAGAGATAAAAATTTTTTTACAAAAAAAGTACTCAAGATTTTTAAATCAAATAATATACATTTCAAAGAACTACTCATTCATTAGTTATTGTGTTAGGTTTCGCTAAGCGTTGTCTGTATATAGCTACTCGCGAAAACCACTTCTGTTTTTGTCATGTTCGAATAGCTTCCAATTTTGTCATTATTTTGGAAACCGAATTTCACTTGATATACACTTTAACACTAATTAAAGTGCTTGCTAAGAGCTATATTATACAGTAAAAACGAATTAAAAATTCGATTTAAATTGACTATTTTTCATTTTAAATTTGTACGACGGTCACGGTTCGACAGAATGGAAATTCCCTATATTGTTTTTTTGCCATATAATTTAAATACATGCCTTTAATTGAATTTCGCTGTAAAAAAAATGAAATTTTTGAAAATAATTTGTTCGTTAATATAACACCTGTTGATTTGTAGTATTTAGACATTTGTTGAACTAATATCGTTATTCACTTTATTATTTAAAAAGAATTTGATTCAATTTTCATCTAATTTCCCATAAAACATAAAATATCCATGTGCCTTTAATTGAATTTCGCTGAGTTTATTTACTCGTCGACAATTTCGAACTATTAAATCTTTACTACAATCTAAACTCATTACGAAATTTTGCATATTTTTGCGATTTTCTTTGCACTGATTGACTTTCATTTCCTGTTTACCCGTCTACAATTAATATTAATCCAATCTTCTTAATTTTGTAAACTAATATGAAAAATTTATAAATTTCCCGGTCTTTGGACCATATAAATAAAAGTTATAAATAGTTATTCTGATATACGGAGCGACGACGAATCCATCAAATCAGAAATCATTAAAATCGGTTAATGTTTTTGAAGATTTCGACCCACTACACGTATTGTATGCCCATAGGATAATGCATAAGTTGTTTACAGTTGTGAACAATCAAAACTTTTTCGGACCTAGAGCAAGCCAAACTCACTAATTAAATATAAGAAAGGTCGCCATATAAATTACAAAATAAAAAATAAGGCTTAGCTAACTTCGTCTGTGCCAATAACCAAGAAGAGCTCTACATACTACTAAGATAAAATCGAAAGGTGAGTTTTTAATTTTAGCTTCCTGTGCTTTGCCAATCTATAATTTGTTTCTTTTTGTAACTTGGTAACACTGTTAGTGACAGCTGTGGCTGCTTCTTCACCTGATTTATCTTCGTGTGACTTCCGGCAATTCAGCAAACTCAAAAGACAGCTCCGGGGGCACCATTTTAACTCGATTGACATGGTTAAAGAAAAATCGCAAAAGGCTCTAAAGGCCAGGATTTGCCAAGTGCTCTGATAAGGGGATGGAATAGATTAAGATAAATAAATAAACAGTCTTGTTCCCGTTTCCGAATCTGATTAATCGGATTTGGTAAGAGTTGTGATTTCCAACGGAACGGAAGCAGGCCTAAAAGATTTAAAACATAAGAAATTCAATTTTCAATTCGATCATAGTATGTAGTATATAAGCTTCCACTCTCAATGGGACCATGGCACGTAAAGGTCAGGGCGAAACATTAAAAGGAAGATTGCCAAGTAATTAAGGATAACTATTATTACCACAATATCGTTTAAGTTTATTGAAGAAGCAATCCTAATGGGTAGAAATATGGCAGCATTAACTCAAAATTTCAATAAGCAAGTGGGAATTTGAGGAACCGTTTCAGCAGCGGAATGAATACGTCTCAAAGCGTGATGATCTATCAAATACGATATTAGAATTCTGCCAATCTCATTTTGAGAAGTAAAGAGGCAACTGGCAAAAAAAAAAAAACACTAAACGAAAAAAAAATAAATATAAATATATAAAAACAAACGAACCCACAAACCAAAAAAAAAAAAAAAGAAAAAAAAAAATAATTAAAAAAAAAAAAATTAAAAATAAAAAAAACCCACAAACTAAAAAATAAAAAAAATAAAAAAAATAAAAATAAAACTAAAAAATACACCTCCGTTTCCGTTAAAAACAAGCCCCTAAATCCACAAATAAAAACAAAAGGGTGAATACTCATCGATGACATAGTTCACTGATAAGAGGTGGACCTTCGGTAGGAGGAATTCACATAAAAGTTCTCATGTAAGCGGATGACTTGGTTCTAACGGTAGATTCACTGTAGATGCTGCTGGTAATGCTCGATGACGTTTACAACTACTACAATTAATGCTGAGAAAACCAAAGTTCTACCCATACAGCAACAACAGAGAGAGGATCAGGTGCAATGAAATCGAGAAAGTTAAATTTTTTAAGTACCTGGGGTAACGATATCTTCAACTATGTCCTATAGCAACCATTTGCAACAGAAGTATCGCAATGCCATCAAAGCCCTCAACAGCACTTGGAAAACCCTACAAAGCAACGCAAATGTGCTGCATAGCATTAAATACAGTATGTTCCAGGCTACCTCCAGTTCAATCCCAATGTATGCATCCCAGGTGTAGGGATTCAAGGAATATGATGATGTGGAGAAGTTACTACGTTTCTTTTAAAAGATGTACAGTTTGCTTGGAAGCAAAGCATTTTGAGTAAGGATGGGTTCACCATGGGTGATTTGGAGGCTTTTACCTCTTGTTGTCTTGTTTTTTTTTTTAAATTGCGTCCACTCCTTACCGTGGGCTTGCAAAATAATGTGCCTCAGTTAAGCCGAAATCACGTTCGTGATTTAAAAGATTCGCCATTAGAAAACGATTTGTATAATGTTGTGCCGCCCCGTCTGTGACATAGATGATTTTTTAACGCCATTGCATATCTTTTCAACTATAGTCTTCACTTCAAATGAAAACCGTAAGCTGCATCATGAACAAGACTATCGTACAGAACGACCAAACTCTTGTGGCAGGATCTCATTTTGCTCACGATAATAATAGACCACTGATGGACTGCGCACTGAACGTTATTGTAGTGGAACGATTGAGCAGCATCTTGAGCCACAAACGCGTAATTTTCAGAAAATCACAGTGAACTAGCAACTCGCCTCAAGCCAAACTTTTCCTTCCTGCTTCACAAATGCAGACTGTTCTTTAGCCATATAAAATGAGGCTTCAATTCTTTCAATCGTTTGGGTCATTCTTTTATAAACCGAACAGTTAAAAAAATTTTTATTTTCATTTTAATAAAAAAAAATCCGAAATTAGATCTCGACATGCCCATCATAACGTAATTTGCGGTTTTGCACAAAAATTTTTTGTTAATTTTATAAACAATTTCAAAAATCGTCAAAAACGAAAAAATGGAAAAAAAGGGTTTTTTAAAAACACGATATCTCAGGTTTGGTTTATCGGACAGGTCTCAAATTGATATTGGTAAAAGTATTTTACTGTATCTACTCAAATTATAATTTTATAGATTTTTAAATTATTTAATAATATTAAGTAATTGTTGCTAAAAATTATTTATAATTTTTTCTAAGTGTTAACCACCATGATATAGCTTCTAAGGATAAACAATTTATTGCCCTAAATATAACTTAAATTTTGGTGTTTTCAAAAAGATGGAGACTTTTATGGTTTAAAAGTTATGAATTTTTGAAGTTATAAACAAATAAAAAGATGCCCTTAAATAAAAATTTCTCACGTAGTCAGTTTTAAAGTCATGTGATTGAAACTTGGCAATTGTGCTTTATATTTATCAAGCTTTTCAAAATTGCCAACATCACACAGATCGGACATCTATATCATATAGCTGCCATAGAAATGCTGAATTTGGTTGTGGTATAATATACTTTCAAAACTCTGGTCACCCTAATCCACAACAAAATGCAATTAATCATAGCATTCGTATGGCAGCTATATGAAATAGACGTCCGATCTGTGTGATGTTGACATTTTTGAAAAGCTTGATATATATAAAGCCCACTTGCCAAGTTTCAGTCGTAGAGCTTTGAAACTGACTGAGTGGCAACGCATTCTTTAAGGGCAACTTTTATTTGTTTATAACTTCAAAAATTCATAACTTTTAAACTATAAAAGTCTCCATCTTTTTGAAAACACCAAAATTTAAGTTACGTTTAGGACAATAAATTGTTTATGCTTAGAAGCTATATCATGGTGGTTAACACTGAGAAAAAATTATAAATAATTTTTAGCAACAATTACTTAATATTATTAAATAATTTAAAAATCTATAAAACTATTATTTGAGTAGCTACAGTAAAATACTTTTCACCAGTATCAATTTGATACCTGTCCGATAAACCAAACCTGAGATATCACGTTTTTAAAAAACCCTTTTTTTCCATTTTTCCGTTTTTGACGATTTTTGAAATTGTTTATAAAATTAACAAAAAATTTTTGTGCAAAACCGCAAACTACGTTATGATGGGCATGTCGAGATCTAATTTCGGATTTTTTTTATTAAAATGAAAAATAAAAATTTTTTTTAACTGTTCGGTTTATAAAAGAATGACCCATATAAAAATTTTGACTTTTTTAATTTGAGGGTAAGACAACTCTTTTTTTTCCGTTCCTCCGCCAGGCCACGTGCCGTAGGACATCCATATCAACTTCAAACTTGGTTTATTTAAGACTTCTGAAAAAAACAAATAAATATACAAATTGTTGTGCTCAACTGGGATTTGAACCCACGACCATGTGCGCACTGAACATGAATGGAATGGCA
Organism: Lordiphosa stackelbergi; assembly: GCA_018904235.1. Taxonomy (NCBI): domain Eukaryota; kingdom Metazoa; phylum Arthropoda; class Insecta; order Diptera; family Drosophilidae; genus Lordiphosa; species Lordiphosa stackelbergi. The sequence continues at coordinate 12,719 of JAEIFU010001124.1, read as the reverse complement.
TTTCATCACACACCACCAACTCTATCGGTTGTTGCTGCGTGTCTAAAAGGCTACTTATATTTCTTTGCTCTCGCTCTCCAATTTATGGTCATGTGATCCCAAAAGGGATTGAAGTAAGCACATTTGGAATGATTCAAGTTCGAAAGGCATGGGTCAATCCTTATTGGATTGAATTGTGTAGAATATCCTGGAAGTCGAGATTGAATTTTCAAGCTCATGCCGGGCTTACTCCAAGATTTAAAAGATTGAAATTATCTCGACTTTTTTTTTCTTATTGGGTTGCCCAAAAAAGTAATTGCGGATTTTTCAAAAGAAAGTAAATGCATTTTTAATCAAACTTAGAATGAACTTTAATCAAATATATAATTTCCATTTTGTTCGATAACCTTTTGCCATCTTCCCGGCAAATTTTTGTATTCCACGCTCATAGAACTTCTGGCCTTTATCTGCAAAAACTGAACCAAGTGCGATTTTATAGCCTCATCATTGCCGAAAGTTTTACCATTTAAGGAGTTCTGCAAAGATCGAAATAAATGGTAGTCTGATGGTGCAAGGTCAGGGCTATATGGTGGATGCATCAAAACTTCCCAGCCAAGCTGTCCCAGTTTTTGCCGGGTCATCAAAGATGTGTGTGGTCTGGCGTTGTCATGATGGAAAATGACACCTTTACGATTGATCAATTCTGGCCGTTTCTCGTTGATGGCTGCATTCAATTTGTCCAGTTGTTGACAGTAAACATCCGAATTAATCGTTTGGTTCCTTGGAAGCAGCTCAAAATATACCACACCCTTCCAATCCCACCAAACAGACAGCATAACCTTCTTTTGGTGGATATCAGCCTTTGAAGTGGTTTGAGCTGGTTCACCATGCTTGGACCATGATCGTTTTCGATTAACGTTATTGTAAACAATCCATTTTTCATCTCCAGTTATGATTCGCTTTAAAAATGGATCGAATTCATTGCGTTTAAGATGCATATCACAAACGTTGATTCGGTTTGTTAAATGAATTTCTTTCAATTCATGTGGTACCCAAATATCAAGCTTTTTCACCAGTCCAAGACTTTGTATGTGATAATGAACGGTTGATTTTGGTATATTTAACTTCTCTCCTATCTCACGCTCAGTTACATGACGATCCAATTCGATTAATGCTTTGATTTGGTCATCATCAACTTCATTTGGCCGACCTGAACGTGGCTCATCTTTAAGTGAAAAATCTCCAGAACGGAATTTGCGAAACCAATTTTGACACTGTCTTTCTTTTAAGGCTTTATCACCATACACATCACGTAACTTTTTAGCAACTCTCTCTGCGCTTTTTCCTTTACGGAAATAATAAAGTAAAATATGACGAAAATGCTCTTTTGTGGACTCCATATTAAAAAGGGCGCCAATCAAACAAATGTAAACAAAATTACGCGCACTTTTTTTCTAAAGCAAGCTAATAGTGACAGCTAATAACTGACAAAAGAAAGAATGCAATTACAGAGTCACAAGCAGTTAAAAAAATTATAAACGCCGACTATATGAAAAATCGTTATAGAGAAACAATGGCAACTATAAAGAAAGACAGCAACTTAAACTTAGTTACTTCTGGGTCAAATTACAAAATTAGACTACTAACCGCAAGAATACTTACAAGGTAGGCGTAGCTTAAGTGACAGCGAACAGCTGACCCAAAAGTATCTAGAGAGCCTAAGTGAGAGCGAACAGCTGACTAATTTCTGACAGAAGCGGTGTCGACTAAGCAAAGTTTCTCTTTAATACTCATTCTCCATGGGTAAACAAACCTTGTAAGCGACGCATCTGCGCGGACGAGTTTTTGTGTTCTGCTGAAAAAAACTCATTACTCTCTCTCGCTCTCTTTGACACAAATATAGAGAGTTGTGAGAGGGTGAGTGCGGCTACCTTGTTAAGTATATCTTGTACTGGCTTAAACTGAAGAAAAAATTAGAGCGCTTCAAGAGGAGACGAATTCAACAGCCCATTTTGCTCTCAGCTGCCAGTTTTAACTTCTCTGCCCACACTGCCGACCCCTGAGGCTTAAGCCAAGCCCAAAAACAAAAATTAAAAAAAAAACGAAGTGCTTAAAAGCTCTTTCTTCGGCAAAAAGAAGTAGTAAAAGTTTTCAAAAGCCCAGATTTATTTTCTTCGCTGCCAGTGGCAACTTCTCTGCTCACACTGCCGACCGCTGGCTTAAACTAAAGACTACAGAACTTAGAAAAAAAAAGAAGAGCTTAAAAGCTCTGTGTTTGGCAAAGCAGCAAGGAGAAACTTTCATTAATCCGTGTTTTTTTCTCAGCTGCCAGTAGCAACTGCTCTGCTCACATTGCCGCCCCTGGTTTAAACTTTAGACAAATCATTAAAAACTATTTTCAAGTTATTATAATTCATTTTGATTGGCCAGCGGTAGCTTTTTCCCCTTGATTATTTTTAATAAACTTATACTCACATTATTCTCATCAAAGACACGAAAAACCAGTGAGGCAAATTTACTTGGATCACCTTGTGGAAAGAATTGTTTGTAGATTTTGATAAAACCCTAAAAAAAACACACACAGAAATAACAAAAACAAATAGACCAAATAGAAATGCCATAAATATGAATAAACGTAAACACACATCAATATTAGCAGAATCAATTAAGGGGGCGTGGCATGCGTGTGTGTGTGTGTGTGTGAGTTGAATAATGTTTGAGCATTAATAAATTTTCTTATCAACAGCAGACGACAGCGGCAAGAATAACAAATGTCATTAGCAGCCGTCGCCTGCGTCTTCATAAGAGTGGAAATGGCGCCCCATTTATACGTGTTGCTGTTGTCGTTGTTGTTGTTGGGGGAAATTAGTGCTCATATATTGAGAAAATTAACTTAATTAACTCGTTTGACTTGAATGAATTGGCCCGCGTTGATTCATTTCATACATACTTGCTCTGTGAGTAATCCATTCGGACAGTCTTTAAGAAATCCTTTGTGCCTGTTTTGTTTTTTTTTTTTACAAATTTAGGAAAACACAAAATTCATTTAATTCCTGGCATTCCCAGTTGTTCAGCTGTGGCCCACACTCACCATTGACGTATTTCTTTTTCTGTAACTGCAAAGAGAGAACAAAACATTGGAATATCAATTAAAATGCTGCGGAAATTCGAGAAAAACCGAAAACAAAGAAAAAAACAAATTTGATTTAAAAATGTATACAAATTGCATAAACGAGCAAAATATGCTGCAAGAATTTTAATAAATCCACATTTCCATAATTGAACGAACGGCCAGCAACAGAAATTTATACAAAATGCAATCAAATGACTAGCATAGAGAATATTAATGAAATTACCATGGCACGACTTACATGGAATTTAAATTATTTATAAAAGTTTAAATGTTATAACTTCGTCTATGGCAATTTATGGATGACATCATGACAGCTTTAAGTGTGGGTGTTGAACTAGGAAAGGTGTTAGTGTACGCTAATGAAAGGTCACCTAAATTGCTGCACTTGAACACGAAAGTTGCCAATTAAATTGAGTGTTAGTGTGGACCTAAACATGCCCCTCTACTTACTTAATAGACATGATTTTGTAACGTATTGCTGCTAAAGTTTGGGAAATTGGCATAATCTGCAAATTTAGGCCAATATAAGTCTCTGTATCTATGACAATGCAGCGAAGCCAAAACTTCATTTTAGTTAACCAATTCGCTGAGAACAAGCTTACAAAGCGTTTTTTTTTTTTATATGTATGCTGCTATGTGTCTCTTTCTTCCAGCTCACGCCGCACCACAACAATAAAAAACAAGCAACATTGAGAGCCAAGCCTAAATGTTATAAGACTTGTACCTGTCATAGTTGGAACACAACTTATATCCTTTAAATGTGGCGCCAAACGAACTGTGTGTAGTTACTACCCATCGGCGTTCTCTGAAAAGTACTTCCAATCACCGAACTGTGTGAAATACCACCTATTGCTGTTGTGGCGCCACTGTTTTTCCCATTGCCTTTGTGACGCCCAAGAACTTTGTGAAGTACTGCCAATCGGCAAACAGAGTGAAGATCTGCCAATTACCGCTGTGGCGCCACACGATTTGTGTAAAGTTTTCCCACTTGCCGAACAGTTTGATGTTCTCCTAATGTCAAACAGTGTGAAGTTCTAGCTATTTCAACTGTAACGAAATACGTCAAGTAATTCCCATAGCCGCTGTGTCGCCACACGAACTGTGTCAACAAACACCTCAAGCCTCTGTGGCGCCACACAAACTATGTGAAGTACTATCCATTACTGCTGTGACACCACTCGAACTGTGTGAAGTTCTACCCATCGCTTTGGCTCTATAGAAACTGTATAAAGAACTACCCGTTCCCACTGTGGCATCACACGTACTGTTTGAAGTACTACCCATTGCACTTGTGGCGCCACTCGAAATATGTAAATAACTCAGAAACTTGAAACTATTATTTTGGCTTAAAATTTGCTTGTCTCTGTTGACTTTCTCCCCGCGTTTTTGTCGGTTTCGAAACTATAATCTTGGTTTTGAATTGATTAGTATTTCTTAGTGTACACTGAGAGAAAAAACCGAGAACGTTGGACTCAAAACAAGCACAATCGTTACCAAAAAGTATGCATGAACGGATTTCCTTATTTGTAGAACAATGTTCTCACTTTAAGAACAATATCAACTCAATTTGAGTTGATTATTGAGAACATGACTTAAGTTAATATTGTTCCGTTTTCAAGAACATTTTAAACTCACCAGGGAAAAAATTTGATTGCACTTGGAGGACCAGGTGCGGGCGGATTCCTCACATTAGGGTGGAATAGGGAACGGGGACATACCTCTTTTGATTGGAACTGAAGAGAGGCTGCTTCTCCCTCCACCCATATATTCCAAAAGAATCAGAAACATTGCTTCAACGACCCACTCCACATGACTCGTTTCATTTAATTTAAAATTTTCAGAAAAACACAGAAAAATTTGTTCGACTGGGATTTGAGCCCGGTTCCTTATGCACTCAACGTATGGAATGACGCGCTAGCCAATTTGACCGTTGAACAGTTTTGCAGACGGACGTCTAGAGGGCTACTTATGCTTTGTTGAGCTGACAAGAGAGAGATCAAAATGAGAGCCAACTCGCTCTCACTCGCTCTCTCTCTTGTCTATCTCTCTGTTGAAATCCGGTTTTGTTGTTGTTTAAAGCAAATATTATCCGATTGAGAGCAAGTTTACTCATTCCAACAACATTTGAAACATTTGTTCTCAAGAATTTTGAGAACATCTTTTTTTATTTTAAGGTGAAGGCAACTCATTTTCTGAACAGGATTTTTCCCTCTGTGTAGTTTCATATTAAAACCTTAGCTCTAAGATTTCTTTTTAAAATGAGTATACATCTGCCCCAAAAAATGTTTTTTTTAATTAAATTTGTTTAATTTTTTCTATTGTTAAAGAAGGCCTGGTCTATTTGTCCAACAGCTTTCATTCAACATGTGCCTGTGTCAAGGCATACTAAACAAGGTAGGCTCACTCGCTCTCTCCGAATTGCGTATATTTGTGTCAAAGAGAGCGAGAGCGAGAGCGAGAGAGTAATATATTTCAATACAAAGCCTACTAAGCTACCAAGTAAAACAAAAATTCGTCCGCGGAGATGCTTCGCTTACAACAGTTGCTTACTCATAGAGCAATTAGAATTAGAGAGAACGTTTGCGCTGCCTCTCAATTTTGCTGGTGCTAAACGATAGTGCTCAGAAAGATACTTATGGTGCTCAAAAAGACACTTCAAAGTGCCAGTAGGAAATCACTGTGGTTAGAGGGCCGACCATAACCCAAATGTATCCAGAGCGAGCGAACAGCTGACCAAAAAGTATCTAGAGAGCGTAAGTGAGAGCGAACAGCTGACAATTTTCTGACAGAAGCGGTGTCGACTGAGCAACGTTCCTCTCTAATACTCTTTGCTCCATGGCTTACTGACTGAAATTTAACAAGTTGTCAAGAGAGCGAAAGAGTTAGTAGGCCTACCTTGTTTAGTATACCTTGGCCTGTGTGTTCTCATTTGAATTTTTTGTTTCAAGTCAAAGAAGATTTGACATAAAAACACAAATTGCTGCGTTCACAACTATTCACTCAGATACAAGTCAGCTGTTCGCTGCCATTTTGGCTCTCTGAGCTATTTGTGCACTATGTACGTCTCGCTCCAACCACCGTGTTTTCCTATGTCACCATTTTTATAAGTAAAGTGTCTACACGTCTACTTATGAGTTAACCTCACTCAACATAGGCGTTTCAAATTGTGTTTCTATGTTAAATCTTCTGCGTTCAGCTTCAAGCTCTCCATCGCGTGTGCTTGTCTCACAAGAGAAAGGGACTTACAGCTTAACGGCAAAGTTTAAAAAGCCGACGCCAATAAGCGGTTAAGTTGACCGAGGAGGAATCGAACCCACGATCTCCCCCACAGCATGTCAAATGTTCAATAAGCTAAAGGACTGGTAAGGATCGGATGATTTATAGTCAAGTTATGAGCCAAATAAAAATCGCTGCCTTAACGCTGCCCCTGCAGCAGCAATATAAATACTGAGCATACTCCTTGGTAGGTATAGAAATATTACATTCTATTTTCAACAAAGCACTTGCCATTTTCTAGCTATTTCAATAATTCTAAGAAAAATTCAAGCTGTTTTTATAACGAATGTGTAATTGTTTTAAACGTGCAACAATATTCCGCCATTGATACGGCAAAAAATTCCCATTGTATACTCTAAATGTCTTTTTTTTCTCTTTTATTTACACTTTCCCTGTGTATTTTGAACTGTTTTGGCTTGTTTGCGTTTCAATATACAGCTGATTGCAATTGCTAAAAGCTTCGATTTCCAAAAAACGCTTTAACAATTTGTTTAAAACATTTTTGCCTACTAAAAAGTCAAATTAAGATGAATGAAAATTTGAAGTTCGAAGCCGAATAACACAACCAGAGCATCGGCGCTGAATGTACAATTATTAGGGTTATTCAAGAAATCTCTTAAAGAGTGTGGGTGACACCGAACTTCGAGAGATTTAATTTTCTTATTTGCAAATCTAGAAAGAAGTTTTGTTTCTAAATTGATGTTCTATTTAATCAAATAGGGTTACATTTCACGTAAATAAAATTTGCCATTTTTTTAACAGTTCAGTCAATTGAAGTTTTTTAAATGAATTTTGTGATTCAAACTGATTCAAGTCATTCCCATTTCGAATTCGGTGGATCGGAAATGGTAAACGTTTTTAGTTCCAAGCAACAGTTACAAAATTCATGTTGTTCTTGTGGAAACCAGTTATGAGGAGCCAATAACACAAAGAACTAGAAGCGGTCAACCTTTAAAACCTGAGAAAGAGGCATGTGTTGCGAGGAAGTCACGAAATTCAAACTATGAATAATCAATAATAAATATATTAATTTCCAAGCTATATTTAAATTAAATTGAATCCACATTTATTTGATGAAAACTTTCAAGAAAAGCAATAAGTACATTGGTTTTGGGCTACAGTTTGACTTGTGAAGAGATTTCCGTGTTACTTTTGTATAAGTTTTAAAAGCGGACTTGGGTACTGGAATAAGGCTTAAGGGTGGGATCTCGATTTCGAAACAGTACATTGAAAACAAAAAAAAGGAATCTAAAATCTATCTCAAGAGATTTCTAAGGCTGCCTTCACACTGTTCGACACATGAGACAGGATAGTCTAGTAGTTCTGTATTTGTTAGGTTTTGAATTTGAATAGCTTGTAAAATTCATAGAATTTCATGGGGAAATTAAGGCCTACTAGTGAGGGCAGCCTTACTGAAACAAGATTGAAAAACCTTGAAATTAGAATCTTGAACAAGATTTATCATCTCGCAACTTATCAAATTTTATCCCGTCATTTCTAGCTTTTTATACCCGTTACTCGTAGAGTAAAAAGGGTATACTAAAGTCGTGCAAATGTATGTAACAGGCAGAAGGAATCATTTGCGACCATATAAAGTATATATATTCTTGATCAGCATCAACAGCCGAGTCGATTTAGCCTTGTCCGTCTGTCCGTCCGTCCGTCTGTCTGTATGAACACCTAGATCTCAGAGATGGTAAGAGATAGAGGTTTGACATGTACGGGACAAATGCTTCTTTTATCTGCACGCAGATCAAGTTTGTTTCAAATTTTGGCCACGTCCCCTCCCGCCCCCGCAATTTGGAAAAAAGTTATATCTCCTTCAGTTTTAAAGATTGACGATTCGTCTTTTCTAGAGTTAGTTAGTAATTAGCCAAATGAATCGATTTGCAGAAGAAATGATAAGGATCGGATGAACAGTTCTCAAGTTATGAGCAAATAAGTGAATCACCCCCCGCCACCCCCTCCCATCCTTGCACAACCCTGATCTAAGCAGATTTTAGTGTTTATCTCAACTGTTCTCCTACACGATTCGGCAGCTTTGCTGCCTTCTTCAGAAGAAATTTCACACATTCCGAATTAAACAGACTCCCTGAAAAAGGCTGCAAAGCTGCCGAAACGCGTAGGAGAACATTTACGGTAAACATGGTTTAACTGCAGTAAAAAAGACGGCCTCACACAACCCGTGGCATTATCACAGAGCCAACGGCACAGCCTACCATCAAAACTAACACATTATTGCTTTAGCTTTTCAATAAAATCTTAATAAACTTACCTAAACAAAAAAGATTTCACTTCGTTTTTGGTTAAGAAATTGTTAAACAAATTTGAGTTTTGCTTGTAAATCGCATGAAAAATTGATTCTTGTAAATATTTCAAATGGTCTTCAATTAACCTTTTTGGTTTCATTTCCCCAGAGTTGGGTCAGCTTATGAACTGACCCAGGCAGCTCTTTGACCCCTGAATAGTGCTACATACATACAAAGATCCCTTCTATAATGAAGCGCTTGCAAATTATTCCTCATTGTCTCCTGGCCACGCCCCAGGCAGTGGCAGCAGCAGAACAAATTTGGGTTTGCCTTTCAGGCATAACCATTTTGTATAGTATATATATATATATATATAGGTACGTGTGTGTATTTTTTGTTTTGCGCTGGCCTGGCCTAATGGCCATTTACAAAACGTTTAAGCGCTGGTCCCCAGGGAGCCCAAAGGAGCTGACCGTGTGAATGGCCCACATGCCTGCGCTGGCCGGTGGAAACATAAATTCACGCAAAATTACACACATTGGAATTGCTTTTAAGCATTGGACTTGGTTTTCCCCCACCAGGGAGAAGAGACAGAGAGAGATGACTATTGACTTCGCCCGTCCGCCTTCGTTATGGCTCATATTTCATTTCGTGGTTTCTAGCCATCATTTTTCATTCTGATTAGCTGGCCAAGCATGCTTCAACAAATCGCAGCAGCATTTGCATTTTAATTAGCCCGCGGGGCAGCTTCCTCCCAGCCACCCTTAAACTTGTCCCGGGGCGTGTGTCAATTGAATGAAGTCAACAATTGCTAAGGCCGGCAGAGAATTGATGGGTAATCGATAGCCTGGCTAACAGACAGACATTACGCTTGTATGTGCCGTTGTATTATTGACGTGTGGCATATAAAAATATAACGGCATTTACGAGCAGCAATGTGTGCCGTTTTGTGTGCGGGGGATTTGGTAAATAAAGCGCATATTGCTCATACGACTTGTTGCCAGCGCCAAGTGTGTGTTGTTGTCAATGGATGTTGTCTGGCCAGACTGTTGCATTGTTATAGCCTGACGCCACCCAAGCATCCGAATCGATCAACTTTGTATGCAAATGGAAATTCCCTTTTTTTTCCTATCAAACGAAGAGTTTTTGACGCGAAAAGAAATTCCCAAAAGCCAAACAAAGGATACATATTATAAAAAAATAAAATATAGTTACAGATACTTTGGAAGTGGTATTTCATATTTTTTGTTAATCAACATTTTTACAGTCAATCGTTGAGAGGTTTTTTTTTTCTAAATTAAATTAAGCATGTATTTAACATGAAGCTGACGGCCGGATTTCCTCAAAACTTATATCGAATTAGTCGCGGAATGCATGAATGATGATGAAGCAAACTTTTTGAAGTTTTCATAGTAGGCCCGAAAATTATAGGAATTCTACAAGATTTGTTGAACAAAATGTACAGAACCACACGTGTATGTCTCGCTTATTGAAAAAAACTTCATGAAGTTTGCTTCATCGTGTAGGTCCCGTCTAATTCACTAAGCTTAACCTTGAAAAATTTAAAGAAAATCTTAAAATGCGATGCAAATAATTTGCACAAATATTTCTAAAAATTTGGCCACGTTGTTTGCCCTTAAGCCCCATACGGACATCAGAAGTTGCGAGAAGTTTTATACAAAACATTGAGGAAATATAAAAGCTGTGGGGTTTCAACTTCGATGTTCGGGAGGGCAGAGGTGAAATGTTACATTTAACAGACAATGTTGCTTAACAGCATTTAGTGGAGCCTAAGTAAATTTTTAAATAAATGTTTATTATTTTCATCTACTGGACCGACCAGCTGAAGTGCTTTCAGCTAAAGTAATTTGAAAAAATACATATAAAAACATGCAAGAAAAACAAGAGCGAAATAGTTGTTTTGAATTATTTTTCATGACGAAAAAATGTCTTTATGGCGGTGAGGTGAAAAGCGAAATGTCATTTGTGATCTTTTCCACCCCAAGCATTCGGACTTAAATTTTGTGAACAAGGCTTGAGGAGAAGTGGCCCAGCATCTACAAAAATCAACTTGGCATTAAAACAAAATACAGATGATCGATCAGTGTGACCTACCGCCAACTTAAAATAAAATATAAAAACTGTACCCTTTTTTATTGATTTCAAGGCAGCTTCTCGATACAATAGACAGAAATTTATTGTTTTACAAACTGGCCATGGGTATATCGTCAAAACTATTAATGTATTAAAGAGTCTGGTAATGAGGAAAATAAGACTGCCGTATGGGATGGAAATAACCTTTCGAGTGTGATTAAGACAAAATTGGGGTCAAGCAAGGTTGCATCATAAGCCCGCTGTTATTTTCTTTGTTCATAAATGATATCGGAGACCAACTTAATGGTGGCAATGTTTGGGAAATATCATCTTCAAAACAATGATAAAAGATGACATATCTGTTGTTAACCACCATCGACGCTCCAGGAGACGATGACGAAGTACAAGATTACTACTAAAATGGGGACTAGTGATAAACACGGAAAAATCCAATATGATAATAGTCCGAATGGAAGAGAAAGGGATGGCAAGAACAGCCGGACACTGGTACATTCAATTGAACTGGTAAAAATGTACAAGTACTTAAGAAGCACATTGAAATGAAACTTGAGAGTCCAAAAGCGTCAAATAGCACGTGGAAAGCCCTATGGAAAGAAAGTGTGAGCGCTAGTACAAAGTGCCAAAATGTCCAAGCGACTTTCCAGATCGATTATGTGCTATGCAGCGGAAGTTTGGGGATGGGAGGCGCATGAAGATGTGGAAAACTGCTGGTTCTTTGTAAAAAAAAATATTCTATCTCGCAAATAATATGCCAACTTATGCCATTCATTTAGAAACAGGACTACCGGAATTGTTTGAATACTTGATGCAGACCCACTTTAACTATATAAATAAAATAATGATGCTACCGGATGATAGGTACTCCAAAAACAGTAGCAACTGCACTGAAAGAGTCGACTTCGCAATTTTTCGAAAAATGGGGAGGAAACTGCTGTGGAACACAGAGTGTACCTGCCTGCTTCAACTCTCGACTTGGGAAGGGACGGTCACGCGAAACTGCCGGCGGCTGCTCGCATTATAAAATGTAGGCGTATTATTCAACGCACGCAGACGAAATCTCAAAGACGTAGCGTAAGATTCTGACTTTATATGTTTAGAGAGAACGATCTCCAAGGAACAATTCGATACCTTAACTATCTCCTATATTTTCAGAACTAGAATCCGAGATACTTTCAAATTACATGCCATATGGTCGAGGTAGACGCGAGGGTAATGAGCTGTGCAGTCTCGTAATATGAACGCGAGAGAGGATGTTGTACACTTCATAGCCGTATGCCCAATATTGAAGGAGTTTAGAGTCTGCTTGCTGTGAAAGGCAATGTTCACGATGGATGAATTGAAGGCGGTGCTGGACAATCTCGAGGCGGTTGGGAATATATTTGCTGGACGCCTACAATTACAGAGCGAAAATCTTACGAAGCTTTTTAGGAATATAATTAAGCTATAACCAAGTTAGGTCTATAAGAGCCTGGGACGTCCCCCTTAGGAGTGAAAGATCTGCTATCTCGCGACGAGTGGGGGGAAGGCAGGTGGTGTAACTCCGAAGGGTGGGACTTTCTAAAGCTCCATAGGATAAATTATAGCAATAATACACTGTACTAGTTATATAATAAGGCTGACGCCAATAACAACATGCCTAATTACACAAACTGTTCCTTATTTTTAATAAAGTTAACCACACTACTACTCATGATAACTAATAAGGTACGGCACTCGCTGGCTGCGGCCTCGGCTCGGGTCATAATGTTAGTATGCGGCAGACATTTGCCATGAAAGGTTGTACTTCCAGCATGCTTGGTGCATATTGGTGGTGGATTTTGGTTAGATCTCGTAGTTGTGTTGATGTTGTCGTGCTTCACAAAAAATTTATTTATATTTAATAAAGTGCTTGCACTTATTTATTCTTTTTGTTGTTGCTTAATGCACATTTGGGGGTGGGCTTTAGAGTGAATTGATCTCGTTTTTGG